>OZ010796.1:424158274-424373621 GCA_963932465.1 Maratus speciosus
CAAACAAATTTCTTGACCCCTTGAGAGGCGGTGATGCCATTATGGCATCACATAATTTTAATTCCTAATTCGTACTTTAGAATACATTAAATAAAATTATCATGAAGGTAACTCATTAAGGGATCTGGTAGGAACAATAAAATTTTCCTATATAATGCGACTCCAGGATACGGATAAAGCACTTATGTACTTACGTAGCCGTTTGTTCATAGATTTACCTTGCTATTTTTTTCCTTACAATACCCATGTGACTTTTATACTTATTACCTAAACTAAAGTACATAAGTACTTACTTATTTTTTATATTTTTGGCATAAATAAATCTAATATTTTCACTTTTAGTGCTTTTTTTAGACACATTGACATCAAATGTTTCCCTTACAATGCAGTTGTTTACACTTTTTCAAACAGGACCTGATATCCCATATAAAAATAAAAAACGCGTGTGGAACATAGACCCTCCTGGTCCACTTACTCCATTTTTATGGGGCAACTGGGCCCATGAGAAAAGAAAGATTAAATATGCGTATTTTTATATTTTTGAATATTAAAATGTAATTTTGAGATTTACTGTCTGATAGAGGGAACCTAACTGAACGCATTTATAGAAGTTCAGACTTTAATTCAAATGAACATTAGCTGTTTGAAGCTGAATTGTCAGAAGCTCCAGAGTCACATCGTAAAATCATGGCCCAGTTACCCCAACTAACCTTATATATATATATATATATATATATATATATATATATATATATATATTGTTGAATATATTACAAAAGATTTTTGATCAGGTTATAAATGAATATTCTTCGATAGTAATAAAAAATAGCTATGAACTTATAAAAAGTTTTAAAAAGCTGAAAAATATTACAGGATTGTATACATATGATTTCGAGGATTTGTATAATAGCATAAATTTAGATGATTTGAAGTACAGAGTTATGGATTTTTTCAAGAAATCTAAAGAGAAGGATATCAGTATTGAAATATTCACAGATTTATTTCAATTTGTTGTTTACGAAAATTATCTGTTTGAAGGGAATTTTGTTAAAACCGTGTGCTCCCTAATTGTTTTAAGCAGTGTGTATATATATATACACTGGTTATCAAAACTTAAGGTAAAGTCACAAAATGCTAATTTTCAAATATGCGAACACTCAAAAGGAAAATAATATAATTCGAGTAATTACTATCTCTACCACACAGCTAGCCCATATAACATCTTATTCATGTCACACATGGTTACAAGTGTCACAGTCACTACGGTGAAGCAAAAAAATAGGAAATTGCATACATCTCATTATGAGTTTCAAATGATCACTGTATGTGACTCCACTGAGAAGTCAATGTGACTGCTGCTTTGTGACGACTCACCAGGTGACTTTACAATGTAGTTAAAATGTGACTCTCATGTGACTGTCATTTTGAGACTCAATTTCAGAGTCATCATGAACATTGCATTATGATAAGTCACCAAATAATATCATATTATAGTCACATGGAGACTTTTCCCAAAAGAGCACAATGGTGACTTCACAGTAATCTCTCTGTCACCTGAAAGTCATCATGTGACTTTAATGTGACATTATTTGGTAACTTATCACAATGCAGCGTTCACGATGACTTTGAAATTGAGTCTACAAATGACAGTCACATGAGAGTCACAATGTAACTACATTGTAAAGTCACATGGTGACTCGTCCCAAAGCAGCAGTCACAGTGACGTCTCAGTGGAGTCACATATAGTAATCATTTGAGACTCATAATGAGATGTATGGAATTTCCTATTTTTTCACTTCACCGTAGTAACTGACATTTGTGACCATGTGTGACATGAATGAGATGTTATATGAACTAGCTGTGTTGTAGAGATAGTAATTACTTGAATTATATTATTTCCTTTTGAGTGTTCGCGTATTTGAAAATTAACATTTTGTGACTTTTCCTTAATTTTTGATAACCAGTGTGTGTATATATATATATATATATATATATATGTATATATATATATATATATATAGAGAGAGAGAGAGAGAGAGAGAGAGAGAGAGGGAGGTCACATTTGAACGGAGGGTGGTTTTTGGGGTCAGGGAGACATGATCGGTGAAAAGATACTAAAATTCTTCGGAAGTGCTTTCCTCCGGACGGCTGCAATAGGTAGTTTTTTACTTTTTTTTATGAAAGCTTCCTAATTGTGGGAGGGACTCAGGTAGTCTTATTCAAACAACAATAATAATAATTGTAATTATCAGTAACTCATGAAATATTTGTGAGGATAATTGATCGTTCAATCTAATTATGAATGTCATTATCAGAAAATCAACATTTTAGTTATTTTTAACAGATTTAAGATACTAAATTCTAGGAAGTTGCAGTTATCAAATTAATGAGACAACGGATGGGGGGGGGGGGGGGGGGAGCAGCGTCTCCATGATATAATAAAGATTTTAAAAAATCATAATTGAAAGTTATTTTTATAAGCATTGAGTACGAGTAAATTGAGGTACAGTTTTCAAACAAATTGCATTTGAAAATACATTTTTTTTCTGTATTTGATGGGGTAGAAACTGAAATTGTACGATGTTTAAAAGTTACAAAAACTGCCGTAAAAGCGAAATTTATGGTTAAGTCGTTGCCACAGTCAATATGACGTCGGTGTTATTCGCTGAAATGTTTTTGTTTTATAATATAGATGAGTTCAAAATAAAAAATGCGACTTGCAGAGCTGACATTGAAGACCCTGAACTGAAGATTTACACTTTAGGAATATAATCAATATTAATAGTAATTTTATTATGTACACGGTTATTTTCAGATATGAATTATCAATCATTGAAGACAAAAAATGCTAGCTTTTGTGACAGCTCAGGAGACTTAAAAGATTCATCTTCATTTGAATGGGGAGAGCTTGAGCTCCATGAGCTTCATATTAAATACAGCTTATCAATCATTGGAACAGAATTATCAATCATAGAAAACTATAGTTTTTGTGACAACTTAGGAGGCGTAAAAGATTGGTCTTCATTTGAATGGGGAGGTCTTGAGCTCCATGAGCTTCAACTGAATACAGCTTATTAAACTTAGGAAAAGAATTATCAATTATTGAAGTGCAGTTTTTGTGACAACTTCGGAGACGAAAAAGATTGGTTTTCATTTTAATGGGGAGGACTTGAGCTCCATGAGCTTCTTATTAAATAGAGCTTAGAAAAGACAATAAAAAGGAAGTGCAATTATGAACTTTCATTTTTTTTCTGTGAAGAAAAGACTATAAAGAACGATGATGGCAATTGGACTTATTTTGTAATTGAATAACATACATTTTTCCCTTCTTTTCTTATGCCCCTGCATATACATCCTGTTTTCATGATTTACTTTACATAATGTCACAATTCGTGCATATGACATTAAAATATACAAAATATATTTCATGTGATTTTTATTTTAATGAAAGATTTTATAAACTGAAACTCTGATAAAAGTAATAATGGTTTTATAATTCATACATTTTATTCATTCATACATATATATATGTTACATTATTAGATCTAATTCCGCGATTTCCTTATATTATTCTAAATTACTACTCTATATTCACTAAATCCTTATTTTTAAATAATCTCTATCGTTAATTCTGTTAAATTTCCTTTAATTTAATGTCTCACTTGTCTAATTTACTTAAATATTACGCTTTTAGTATTCTTAAATTAAATGTTCCATTTCTGATCTTTTTTCTTTTAGAATGTTCTTTTAGCAACAATTTTTTTCCCTTCCGAGAATTTACTTTCCCGCGCGTATTCCGGGGTTTTCCTTTTTACCTTCAAATTCATCCACTCGCTCTGTCCGCACTCTTTCCATGGCGTGATATTCTTAATTATTAATTGGTTGAGAGCGAAATTGTATTACTACGCTAGATTCATAAAAACCCGATACTCGCAGTGTTTCCTCAGATTTTGGTCGTATTTCCATTTGTCATAAATATCCCTTGGTCGCCGTTCGATGTATTCTATTATCTACAACTTTGCTCACCCCTAAATTACTACTATGAAGCGATGGCTAAATATCTCGGTGGAAACTGTGCCGCCTAAAGATGTTAAAATAAAATTCTGAGTTGACTTTACGTTTTGTCTCAATTATTCTGGAGAAACTACACTGGATAAATGATTTCCATGGCCTTCACTCGTTGACTGCAACAACTTTCGAACAACCATGTTGATCTACTACAGATACTTTCTTTTTTAGCTTATCCTAATGCACGAGTTCCAGATTGATTATTCAATTACTATCTATCGAAGTTAACTCCATTTTCGAATCATCATATAACGTCAATGTCGTAACCTTTAACACGACAGGATTTCCAGTTTTCGTTATACTAGTCGACAGGATCGACTTTACCTGTTCTGACAACTTACATTACTGCATTACTGCTAGACGTGATCCACTACTAGTATCATGACAGCCAGTTACTTCATTTCATCTAGTAAACCCTTCCAATGTTAGAATAACGTAATACATATATATATGCACATATAAACATACTCTTGAATTGTTTTAAGCATAAATATTTCAAAGTTCTGTAATTTTTACTTTTGTATATAAAGGAAAATTGAAAAAATGGCTGGTTTTATACATTTATTAACTTATCAATAAGAGTCAAGTTAGCAAGTAAACATTTTGCATTGCAAATATAGAAGTGTACCAGATTTTTCTGAACTCATTAAAAAAAAATAACAGTTCAACTTTGTTATTCATTTTTTCCCCTTCTATTAAGCAAGCGGTATGAGGACTTTGTTAATTAAAACTACATGCTTAATATTTTCCCAGATTTTTTTTTCATTTTTGTCATATTTTCTGATCTTCTAAGATATTTATCACTTCATCTCCGAGTCTCTGTCTTTAATCAGCTTTCTATCTGAACACTGTTTCTGGAAACTAGAGTGATTAATAAACGACGATGAGAAACTATTGCTGAGCGATTCTCAAAATAATACACTTTATTCACGAGATCTATCACATAAATTGCTCTCTGGGGAAAGCATATTATTATTCGTGGATTAATTTATTTAATTTGAAGTTGAAAATAATTTTGGGCACATTTAAAAATTTTCATGTTGAAAAATACGCAACAACATGATATCTAATAATCATGGCATAAAAACAAACGTAAATACTCAGTGGAAGAAGAAAACTTTAGTAAAAGATTACACGAAAGTTCTAAAATGCTATTATTTTTTCTCAGTATCTGGAGTTCCTTCGAGAGCACAGCTCAATCTTATCGCCACATTAGTTTTGCTTCAGAAATCTTCATATGACGTATAGCTTATACAGACGGAAATAAACAAGAAGTGCAATTTCGACCTTTTGTTATTTTTCTTTTTTAATAAGAAAAGACTATAATGAACAATAATTGCAACTTATTTAGTAATAGAACAAAAGTTTCACTTTTCCTTTATTTCCTACTATTTAATAGTGCTTTTAAAAATTCACAATAATTGATGTTTTTTATTATATTACTCTGAAAATGTCTTGCTTTAAATGCATATCGCCTAGTTTTTTTTATAGTTATTAGTTTGCAAAATATCTTTGTTTTCATCCAAATGGTAACAATCTCTACTGTAAAATATACGCCTAAAATAGAAATTGTTTTGTATGGAGGATTTTGTACAGTATTCAACTTCGAATTTAGATTAACTTCGTAGGACTTTTAGAATAAAGCGTAACAGATAGTGTAATAGATATACTCGAATCTAATAGACACTCTATCTTAAATCTGTGTCACATGTGGGAGGTGTATGGTTGCTGTGATAACATATAGTAAAGAAGATAGCACATATTATTTATAATGATTAACCTTTCATTTCATTAATCATTTTTTGCAGGTTAGTAAATATTTTACTTGTATATATTTGTCCGTTTATGCAATAAAGAATCCATAACTGTTTTGACACGTTAATGATTCTGAAAATAAAGTTTGCTACAAAAGTTCTGCAACACTTTATGAAAGCGTGTATTTTGTGTATGTATCCACATTTTAAAATTTAATTTAAAGCACAAGTTAATATACACTGAAGAGCCCAGACATTATGACCATCCCCACATTTTGCAATAAAGTCGCCTTTATGGCGTGGAGGGCACGTAATCAGGTGGGGATGGTATTTGACTATTGCTAGGGAGTATGAGGAATCATTTTTGCGCTTACTTCTGCATGTGATGGGAAAAGCAGCTGATCTAAGCGACATTGATAGAGGGCAGAATTCAATGGCCCGATGCTCAGAACGAGTATCTCCAAAACTGCACGATTCATGGGTTGTTTGCGACATATCTTTGTTAGTACCTATGAAAAGTGGATGAATAGCGGTGAAATCATCAGCAGACGCCATGGCATTAGACGCCCACGTGTTATCAAGACAAAAGGACGTCGGAGACTCGCCCGCTTGGTAAAGCAAATTCGGCTACAGCCAATGGCTCGGCTGGCAGCCCAATACAATACAGGTCCAATGAGAATAGTTTCTGAGTACACAGTTCAGCTGACACTGTCGGATATGAGGCTACTCAGCAAACGTCCCACTCATGTGCCTCTGTTGACAAAGCATCATCTCCAACTACTCCTTCACTAGACACGGGAACATCGTGACTGGACGGTGGATCATAGGCAGAGAGTTGCCCGGTCTTCAACACGTCGAAGGCAGTGTAAAGGTACGCCTTCTTTCAGGCGATCTGTTGCTCCCCTTATTCAGCAGGTCATACACAGCCAGGTGGGAACGTCATACTACTTTGGGAAACGTTCTCATGGGCATCCCGGGGACCTCTGATTGTTGCAGAACAGACTATGAAGGCCGCGGACTATCTGAACACCATTGCAGAACAGTTGTACTCTTACGTGTTATCTCTCTTTCCAACTGGAAATGAAGTCTTTGAGTGCGACAATGCTCCATGTCACGGTGCTCGAATTGTGATGGAGTGGTTCCAAGAATGTAATACCAAATTCCAATTAATGTCCTGGCAGTCTAACTCAACGAATCTTAATACAATAGAGCAGATTTGAGATGTCGTGGAAAGGCAGCTAAGCGCTCAAAAACAACCATGTTGTAATATTTCGGATTTGCGCGATCGCTGCTTGAATATCTGCTACAATCTGTCTTCGGCCATCTACCAAGGACTTGTGGCATCCATGCCAAGGCGGGGCGCAGCTTTTTTGCGGGCCAAAGGTGAGATATTCGTTATTAGGTAGGTGGTCATAATGTTTTGGCTCGTCAGTGTATATATGAGGATAATTTTAATGAATTCTTTTAATTTTAAAGTAACATTATTGTAAATGTGTTTGAGGAAGCAAAAAGAAACTGTAAACATAAAATTAAAAAATATATATGTTACTGGGTAGACATTGCTCCCCAACATCCATTCAAGATACCTTGAATCGTAGCGCATTTTATAACTTTGTGTGTGTCTTTTATTTTATTAAAAATATTACAGTATTAAAATAAAAGTTTAAAAAAAAAAGCAATTTAAGAAATTACAACGACCATTTGGAAAATGATTTTTTGAAGACTAAAATTTAAGACATAAAAAATCTCCCGGAGTTGATCATACATTACGTACGCCATGAATTAAACATTAACATTCCTGGACCCATCATGAATAAATTTTAAACGAAATTTCAGTTTTGCAATTTTCGGTACTGTAAATTTTTAAACTTCTACGGAGCTGGTCATACATTACGTACGCCATGGATTAAACATTAATATTCCTGGACCAATTTTAAATGAAATTTCATTCTTAAACTTCTAAACATCCCACAATATTACTTTTCACACCGTCGTATAGAGAAAAAAAATGTACTTTTAATTGCAATTTGTTTGAAAGCTGTATCTCAATTTGTTTCTGAGTTATTAATATTTTTTGTAGTTTTTATTACTTTTTTGTCATAGTGGCAACAGAAATATCCATCTCTGTTGAAAGTAAAGGGAAAATACAGAGTACTGTATAGACCAATCAGAAAACGAATAAAATGCGGATTCAACTAATGAAACGCTTCAGATATGTTTTTGACTTCCTACCCGGACAGAGGACGATAACCATTTTTGCAAAAGGTTAAAAAGTATTAAAAAATAGATTTTGCATTGTACAAGAATTAAGGTAACAAAGAAAAATATTGGTAAATTAATTATTGTCATATTAATGTGTAAAAATAATTATTTTTGTATGTATATGTAAAATTTTACGCACTCTGTGAAGCAACCTTTCGAAAACAAATGCATTGTATGTGCCAGACATATAGGCGACTGCTCTAACAATATAGGATCAAGAAAATTCATTATTACATAATAAGTAGTGCCCACTTGAGGGCAATAAAATTGTCCAGAAAATATTTATGGCTGGTAACCTCTGACCTCAGTTAAAGGGGATCTGCTCGCGTGAGAAATACAGGGAAGTCATAACATATGCGGTAGACGAAAAGCAGCTATCTGGTCATTGGACATTAAAAAGACCAATAAAATAAATCTGGTGTGGACCAGCCTACTATATCAAAAGGTTCATTTAAAATTTCATATAACAAAAGAGTGGTAGAGTGTCTGAGAGCAAGGGGTGAAGACATAGTCTTTCTGATAAGCAGTGGAAAATTCAGCTCAAAAAGATGTAGTTTAAAAAGGTGCAGCGTACGATGAAAATTAAACAAGGTAAAATAGAATAAAATAAATATTGGGACAAGATGTTCCACACAATTAACAAAAAGGGCCAATGGTAAGCCCAAGGCATTGGTCCCTGTCCCCAGCAAGAAGCAAGCTATATTTAGAGGTAAATTACTCATTTTCTTTCAAATTACTCATTTTGTGTCCATTTTTATTTATTTATTTTTATTAATCTTAAAGACTACCACGATCCACATATAAGATGTTTTAATATAAAATAAGTAAATAAGTTGATTGGTGTAGTAATATAAAATTTTAGATGTTAATAACTAGTTGTCATGAGATAGTGTCAATTAAAGTAACGAAGTTAAAACTTGCCCAATCAGCAAATAATGGTGAGAACCTCACTTGAGGAAACGAATGAGTTTCCTTATTCTTTTGTTTTATTTTTTTTATCTTCTGTAATTTTAATGTACTTAAATGCAAATAAATAATTTAGCTTAATTGATTTTTATTTTGCACTTATTAGAGTATGTGTGTAATCATTCTTTTTAGGTTAATCTTATTTAACTTAATTTGTTTTTTTATAGGTACGTATGATTTACTTTCCCCCCCAAAATTTAATTGATAGATATCTTATGTAAAATATTATATTTAATTTTCAATTACCAATAATTAATGGCGGAAAGTTTATAAGTAATGGAATTTCGTAAAATTTACACAACGCAACCCTTTTATTATTTTACTTTCTTATTGTTTAACATGAGCGTTGTTATTATTATTATTATTAAAATTAAAGCTCGCGTTACCGCATTACCAGAACAAAATTCTTATAATTACGATCACAGTTCTTTAATTTTGATAAAGTAAATTAGTTGTAGCTACACGACTTACGGTGGCGTTTGCAATGGTGGACAGAAACTAAATAAATCCAGCTATAATATTAAGGTGCTCATTTCTGTCCAGCATATGTATAATTCTTTAAACCTGCAAGTAATTTATAAATTCAAAAGGAAACAAGGTAAAATTTCAAAATATCAATACGTTACAATAATCAAAGAATTTTGTCGAAGAATCAGTTTTAATGTTTTATTGGTTAATTGTGTTTTTTTATGAATCATTCTTCTTTCGTCGCTTTTCATATAATACAATTATTAAAATTATAACATTTTTAATTCTATATAAATTTGGTTTTAAAATGGTGCATAATTTATGAAAATTTGGAAATAAAGTTAATTTTGAAAGTGCGATCATACACTCAAAATAGATATTTTAAAATGATATAAAATACAAATAATACAAAATAGAAAGGATACAAAATACTTGTTTAAATATGAAACATATATATAAGTATACAAATTTTGTTGACGGAGTTTAATTTTGAAGTTTTTCCAATGCTGAACAAACAATCTTTCAGCGCAAGAAATCAGTTCACTCAACAGTTACAATTAAGCTTATACTCGATTTAATTTAATAACAAAACTGTTCGTTTATTTAATTTTGTATTTAAGAAAACTTTGTACCCTTCATTTTGAAAAAAATGACGAAAATGTAAATTTCCAACTTTTTGCTTAAAATGATTTTGGACATCCGTGTACTTCTCAAGAAGTGCCTTATAGATCCGATAATTCCAAATATGCAAAAAAGGCTTTTTACTGCATTCATTTCCATTTATATGATTCAGAGTTGCGATCCTTAAGTTAATTTTTCGAGCTATGTGTTGTTCAATGCATCGATGTGATAAAAAATGGTAAATTATCAGCATATACTTTGCAATTTATTTGGTAATTTTATTGACAATCCTTAAGATGCGTTTTGTAAATTAAGAATCTGATTTTCAGTAATATAAATTGTTTATTTTTTTTTTATAAAATTGTTCATTAAATAGTCATTTATTACTATATTTTTACAGATGAAATTGCATTCTATTTATTTTTTCTTAATTTATTTAACTTTTTGGAAATCTGGTCCTTACATTTATCGAGCCCGCTTATAAGAAAAATGTTCAAAAATGTGTTTCAAAAAGTTGGGAATTCTCAAAGAAATGTGGATTTAAAAATGTTCTTAAAATTAAAAAATAAAGAGTTTTCAAGTTTTGGAACAATAATTGCTTTTTTCTCTTGTATAAATTTTCCTTCATAAAGCTATTAAGTAATATGTCAAAAATTATGTAAAGAGTGTATAAAATACTCAAATTGAAAAAATAGTTCAAAGGATACCGAGTTTCCTTAAGAAATGGAAAAAAAATCTTTAATGTAGTATAAAAACATTTTTACCGTGAAAAGTTATCAGCATAAATAAAAATAGTTTTACGAAATATTTACACCCAAATGAAGTTTTTTAATATAAAATCTTGTATATTTAAGTATCACGTTTGAAAGCTGTATATTTTCATCTGAGACAACACTTAATATGAAGGTCAAGGATATAGTATTTCTTATACGATTCGAAATACAATAGTGCCCAACGACTTACGTCATCTTGCATTTACGTCGCTTAGACCGGAAAATAATTTTCCTTTATTAGACGCACTTTGAACATTTTTGAGGGCTTTTGAGTTTACGATATAAGAAGGGGACGTTTCTCCGCGACAGTCACATAATAGATGAAGAGATAAGAAAGAAAAAGAGAATATGATTTAAGGGAGGAAGTTTAGAAAAAACAATGACGAACTCTTGGTAGAATCTCTGCCCATTTAACTTTGTAGAGATTGAAGAAAAGTCTTTAAACTGTCATTCCATATGTCGCTTAATTGATGAAATTGTTGAAAATGGCAAAAAACTCAACTTAGAGATGAATTCTAACGATATTGTTTAACTTCTAAACTCCCATGATCTGGAACTAATCATCGACGATCTTATATAATTGAGGAAGCAAAATTTTCTAGAAGAAACAGATAGACTTTGAGCCTAGGCCTACGGTAAAGTTTGTGGCAGTTGCAATATTATCCAAAGGAATAAATGTTATCGAAGTTAGAATGAAGGTCCTCGATGATATTGATTCGGATGAGCTAAGAGTAGCAAAAACCAGAAAAGGGTTAGAGAACTCACTCTTCTGATACATGAAGCCGTTTTTCTCTTAGAAACTGTTTTTAAGTGAAAAGAAAAACTTGTCTGTTTAAACTTCATTTCAGGATTTTTTTCACCTCTTCAAAGACTCAAACGGGCCAGCTAGATAAACTAAGTAATGACTGACTTATTAAAACTTTTTGTTCTGTAGGCTCATTTGTTGAAAATGTTTATTCTGTGTGACATAATCGTGAAATACTATGGTATATCTTCATTAAAATTTTGGAGATTTTGTATTGTTTATCTTTTCAACATAAGTACTGGTGATATCCGAGCAATTCAACAGATATTTGCTGCTTAATCCCTTAATCAGATCTCATGAGATATAATATAATGACCGGGTGCGTCCAAGTTATTTACTTGACTGTTATCTTGTGTATTAAACATTAAAAATATGTTCGCGATATCCTGGTTAGGTCCAACAGTAATGAAATATTTAAACTCCAAGAAAACATTGGTAAAAATACTTCTCTTGTTTGATTTGACGAATTCTAACTTATGACTGGATATCCGAAAAAAAATTATTAAATAATTATTTAAAATCACTCCAGCCTTAAATAAAACACTAAGCTAAGTTAATCTAAATGATCTGATCTAATAATGCAATAAAATTAGACATAGCCAAATATTAAATAATTAACAAGTATTTATTTACATCTATATACAACTGCACAATAAAAAAGAAAGAAAATAAAAGAAATTTTGAATATTAAAATTTCTTTGCTGCAAGTAGCTTGCTAATACGATCTTATGATCTATACATATGATTAAACTTATTGATCCCCATTTGGGATAATTAGTATTAAGTAACACTTCGTGACGTAAATTCACAGAAATCTCCATCTGCGTGAAGTTACTATTATAATTAAAAAACATACTTAAATACCTTAAACAAAACATACATTAATTTATACACAGACTTTAAGGTAATGTAATGAGGTACTAGGAGTTCGTCTTATACGAAACGGACTGGAGAATACGAAACCGGCTGTTGAAACTACAATGGCATCAGTGGCATAAATTATAAAGTATCATACTGGGCAGTGATGTCACACTTAAGAAAATGCATAACTCAGGGCGCAATGCAACCGAAGCATATGAGCTTATTATAACTCGTAAAATACGAGAGAAAGCATCTGTAAAACAAAACTCTGAACTTGACCAAAGTAGAAAAACTATATCTTTAGAAAAAAAAAGTTAACCAAAAGAGCAGAATAATAATAATTTCCAATTGAAGGCCATAGTATCTGTAACTAAATAAAACTGAATTGTAGGGTCTCAGTAAGTGTCTGAAAAAAATTCCATACACTGTTTTAAATTAGGGGAACACTGATCACCTTCCAATTGAAACTTGCTCTCAATGGCCGCCCCTGTTTTAGGAGAATCGCCCCTCAACATTCTTTACCGGGAGCTCTTGCTTCAATTGGTCGAAGGCGTGTGGTCAGTCTCATCCGGGTATCCTACTCGCACCCCACCAGACCTCATGTAGCAAGACCACCCAGAAAATTACATTTGCCCCATCATATTTTTAGAGGCATAAAAACTCCATTGTATAGATACAGACACTCGGTCGCCCAGCGGGCCATAAACCTTAAAGCTGAAAACAACTATACGAAAAGGCTTTCAGATATCCTAAAAATAATATTTAAAAATACAACATAATAATGAACTATTATCAAATTAATATACAGTACACAATAAGTAGTGTATAATATTAATAAAATGCTTTTGTAATTGTGTTACAATTAGAACCTAAGTTATTTGATATTGATTACTGCTTTTTGCAGATTTTACGCAGACTTAACTATAATCTTCTTTCTAGAAAGAAAGGATGCGAATCTCTGGCCAGCAACTAAGCCAGTGAAAAAATTTACCTCAACTTACGTCGCTAGTCTTTGAACAAATTGTTGACGCGAGACAGGGTATTACTGTACTCAATTTTAAAGAAGACTATTTTTTAATAGCAACAGAAGGCTAAATTTTCCTAGTAGTAAAAGCAAACAATTTATTGGAAATTAGTATTTTCAATACGTATAGCGATTTTTATATTTAATTTTTTAAAGAACTGAAAGGTTATATTTTTTTCATTTGAAATTTGTCTGATGAATGATCACATGAACTGCTTACTTTTCGTTTTGGCAATTAAAGTTATTAAACTGAATAAAAAAAATTCTGACTTAGTTTTATAAATATCCTGAAAACATACTAAAGAACAAGAACTTCTGGGCTGTGCTTAAAGGTTTCCACGTAGAAGAGATGTAAAAGGAAACCTATAAGCTAACAAAAATATTTATATGTTTAAACCATTAATTGATACTTTTGATTCAAATCAGCCCGTGGAGGTTCTGCTCTCGAAGCTGATAGACGGGAGGTGCTGGGTTCGAACCCAATCGCGCCCGTCGGTCTAACCGTTTCGGAGTTTTCGTGGTTTTCTTCGAAACCTTGGATTTCCATGCGTAAATACGGGTTAGGTTCCCTTAGAAAGACCCCCGCGGAGGGCACTCCCCCTAGGGCCTATATCCCTCGAGTAGATAATCGGTCGTCAAAAATCAACTCAACTCAACTCAAATCAGCCCGTGGTATGTAATTTCTTTCGTTTGTTCGTATTTATAAGATCGATAAAATAAACAATTTCATCTATAGCTTAAAAAACTAGTATTTACTTAAAAAAAAATAATCGAACAGCTTTCTTCATTCTTCTTTGTAATTGAAAACTAAATAAATATTTATCCATCAGTTTGTTCTATTTATATAACGAAGTCTGAATAGCGTGTTTATTCGTACAATAAATTAATGACACTCTTGAATATTAAAACTTCGAATTACCTAAATATAATATTAAAAAATTGGAAATACTTGTGTTTTTTTATATTTTCATTATTATTTACATTGTTTCGAATGCAGTATTAAAGAGACATAATGTTCAAATTATTCAATAATAAGGATTATTCAAGTTCAATTTAGAAAGATACCATGCATATACGAGTATAATATAAAACTGTATTTTTAATATATCCTCACGAGAAAACATACCCCTTATTTTCATTTAAGATCCTATTCCATTTGAAGAAGAACTTTTTCCCTTTCCATATACATCAGATCACGTTCCACCTGTGGCTGAAAGCACTACATTTTTATACTTGCAATTTTATGGGGTTCTTCAGCCACAGTGATTAATATCAGCGTCACGTGCGAGGCTTACAATGTTCGGAATACGTAATGGAGGAAGTGTGTCTGTTGTAATCTTACACATTCTCTCATCCACTTTTCAATTTAGATGCAATTTTCGCCCTTTTTTTGGACAGCGATGTTATGTTCGTCCTAGTAACCTTTTCAACTGTCTTGACTTTCGTCAAATAGCTTTTTAAACATTTTATGTTTAAAGCAGCTGAAAATGTATAAGATTTTTCCTCTTCAATTTATAAATATTTCTTAACCGAAAACTCTTCCGGATCGTAAAAGAATAAAAAGAAAAACTACTTGGCTATTTTGTTTTAAAAAAGACAAAATAACAAATTAATTCGAAAAGATTTTCTCTTTTGTATTATCGAAATGAAATAAGAGGAAATTCTGAATTAGTTACTTTGTTTTTATTTTACATAAGAGTTTAGCTCTAATTCAAATCTTTTTATTCTTTCTTCTATTGAAGGATATTTCCTAAGTAGATTCAGGTAAAATTTATTAATCTAATGATGGCTTGTTTGACGATCCCATGCCGTAACTTTCGTAAATGTTCTCTGATCGCCAAATAATTCGAATATATTATTGAGATAGAAAACATTTTTTTTCAAATCATCATTTTTGACGGTAGATGTTTTAAAATTAGAGAATTCAGGATATTGCATTATTAACATTTTTATTTCATTTGGTTAATTACGTGGACATCTGTAAAGTACTGAAGAACACAGCTACTTCCGTAATGAGAAAATTTCCGAACATCAAAATAAAGCAGAAACCTAATGTTATGAAAAGCAAGGACAGTGTACATTTAAATACGATTTGTACGTTTTAAATACGATTCCCAAAAAAGCTTCTGAATTACAGACAAGGGGTTACCGTGATCGAGGTAGACCTACGCTCCGATGGATTGATCAATGGAGCCGGAACAGGCTGATTTAGCCTAACCCATGCTGAAGATGAGATGATGAACGTTTTTCATCCATAACATTCAATTCAAATTTCATCATTTTTTTACAACGGATAGAAATGAATTCATCCCAGACGATGGGGAGAGATGAATCGGTTAACGCAAATCTTAAGAAAATCGCATAGATGATGATTTTAGAGTTGGTAGGGAAAATGTTGTTATTCATTTTATTTTACTGAGTTATATACACCAGTTCTGAATTGGAGGCAATGATTGTTTTCTCTTTTGTCATAGTTTGCTTTTTCGCTTTGTATATCGGAAGTAACTTATTTTTATAATAATTATACATCCTTCTTAACCTGCAATCATATACAGGATATCCCAAAAGTTACTAGGTGACTGCAACAGTTAATAATTTTCGAATTATTAAATTTTCTTTGCTTTTGCTTTTAGATTTAGAATCTAGACACTTTGCAGTTTTAATGGCTGTGGTAGAAGTTTATTTTCAAAATCGCGTTTAATATTCTGTTGTGAAAGCTGTCTACTTCCGTGAGCTGAGTCAACTGCAGAACTTTGTTGTGGAAACGTGTAACTAAATTGCTAATTGTTATCTCTTTAGAAAGATATCTTACGCTAAATTATCTGTAATGTTCTTTGAATCGCAATAAATGAGCGTTTATCTTGAACAGTGTCTTGGCTCATCTGTGTATCTCTGCATGGTAAAACTGCAAACTGTCTACATTAGGGACAACCGGTGACTGTGACACCACATTTTCGGAAAAATATTCTTCGACTTATTTAATGAAATGAATTCTAAGATTAAATAGGGCAAAGAACACTATTCAAGAATGTCGGTGGCAATTGACTTTCTGGCAGGCGATTTCCCCGTCACTGCTCCACGTACTAAAAGGGAAATAAAAATCCTGCGTCACGCATAGATTATGGAACACTTTCTAACGCTACCAGAATATTAATATTAACCCTCCATCTTTTCATACGGAGAAAGCGATTCCTTAAAAAATAGAATTTGGAAGTACACATACAGAAGAAAATATATTAAAAATCTTTTTTTCAGCCCTGTCTATGATTTATGAATTTTTATGCACACCTCATAACATACTAAAGTTTAATTCAGCTAGAAAATGCACAGCAGAACCGAAAATACACTTCCAGCATTTACCATTTATAGAAGCAATGTATGCAATTCTTTGTGCAGACCTGTATATGAATTTGTATTATAAACACACCACATAGTATACTACAGTTTAATGCAGCTGAAAACCCACTTTCAGCATTTCCCGACAGTGCACGGTAATGCATTCGAATTCTTTTATATCGATATTAATCTTTTATTCGAATGCCTTATATATAATCTATATAATTTATACGCATCACATATTATAATAAAATTTAGTAAAGCATGAAAACGCACTTTCAGCTGTAACAATATATCTTACGGAAATGTTTATAAATTAATTTGTGTGGCTCTGTAAAAGAACATTGGAAGCTACATGAAAAATTTGCCATAGGTAAGATATTATCGTGCCCTCTCGATAATGCAAACAATTTAATTATGTTTGAAATATTATAGCATTGTTAAACTGCACTTTACTACTTAACCCTTTATTTACGGAATTATTTATCAGGAAATTGATTCATCTGAATAATTATCTTCTTTAATATCTGAAGATATACTGGAACTTTTCAATAATAATAATGTGAAATTTAAATAAGCTTTTTCATTAAAACTGATTAAATAAATCTGTAGTTACAACTCTTTTTTGTAAAATATTTACAAGAATAATCAGATTAATTAACCAAAAATAATATTATTGAAATATCACAATTCTTATAAAAACAATGTATTTAAATGTATTGTGATCCTCTCTGTAAATGGAAAGGCTTTTGCAGTTAAAAACTTTTCATACAACCGTTTTAGAAAGAGAAAAGTTATACCTATGTAAATGATTAAAAAAATTACCACTTTTTGAAAATATTTACCTTCGACTGTTTCTCTACGCTTTCTAAATGTGATCAGAGTATTTTGTGTGGAAAGAAAAATATACTTTTATTAATAGATAGAATTAATAAATTTTATATTAAATTTTCTTCAATGGTACTTAAAAATACTGTCAATGCATAAAGGGTTAACAGTACCAATTGGGTGCTTTTTTACAGACAAAAATGCCACCTTTTGTATGAAAAATTTTAATTTTGTAATTCTTTCAGAACTTGGTGTAGTTTTTGTAACAATAATTTTAACTGCTTAGTAGATATGACTTTTCCTTTACTTAGCGCATGTGTTATAAAATCCACAATTAAAGTAATTTTGCAAAGAAGTATCCGGTCTTACGACAGAGACGAGCAAGTAATTTAACGTTGTTGTCTATAGGCAAGAATCATGTACATGAATTATTTTGTGTGTCTGTGTAAATGAATGATGAATGCTATGTACGCCATTTTCTATAGGATACATGGTGTAATCGGCATCAATGACGCGTGTAAATATCGTAATGTTTGAAATAGTGTCACCATTAAAATGTACTTCATACAATTATCTCCCAGAGATCATAATATATCCGAATTCTTTTGGAAGTTTCAGTAAACGATCTATAAGCGCTACATACTCCATGTTCTATCGTGATCATGCAACTGTAAACATTAGTAAAGTACAATCGTGGAAAAAAAGTAAACACGCCTTATTAACTCTGCAAAAAATTATCGTAGAAGAAATTTACGGGTACCACACGATTGGTAATAGTCTACTTTTAAATGATGCATAAAAAATTTGCTTAGTGGGCCATATACATATTAAAACGAACCATAACATTGTTTTTTTCAATAGCAGTACACAATTCTGACAGAATAAATGAAAGAATGAATGAATCATCCTTCATCCATCCATGAAGACAGAATAAATGAATCATCCTTCAATTAGCCTAAAAACAAATTTTTAGGCAATTCGTACGATAAGTTTCCAAGATATTAATTATTTTAAAACGAGCGTATTTTAGGTGCTGTATCCAAATTGAAGTTCGGTACTCGATTGTTGACAGAGAGAGCCCCCTTCTTGATCAAGGCATAATAAACACCACTCAAGCAGTCATTGATGACTGCTAGATTACAGGATAGCATAAGAAATTTCAAAATATCTAGTCACTTCTATCATAGACGGCCCCTTAAACCATCATTTTGCCGTTTTTTAAGCACAATTTGAAAACTACTTGGAAGAAAAATATGAAATTTTGGACTTCCATAACACAGGACTTAATAAATCTAAATCCATCAAAAAAATTGTAGGTTGCAATTCATAATTTTTTTAATATTAATTTCATAATTCATATCATAAAATTATAAAAATTGCAAATTCAACGTATTTATGTTTAGATATTTTAGTATTATTGCTACAGAAAAAATTAGCACATTAGGAGTATAATTTCAGGAGATATTAATAAAAATATGAAAATGTAACTTAACATTAGAAGCAATAAATTTTGAATGTTTATAATTCAAAAACTTATCAATCAAAGGAGTTGAAATTTGGTGTCTAGGCATAGTTTGAACAGAAGATTTTGAAATATCTTGTTAAAATTGGGTATTGCCATTGAAAAAAATGAAGTTTGGGTTCTTTTTAATATGTAGATGGCCCCCTAAGCAAATTTTATATACATAATTTAAAAATAGACTTTATTTCCAATCGTTCGGCACTAGTAACTTTCTTCTACGATAAGTTGTTGAGGTCTTAGTAGGGGGTGTTTACTTTTTTTTCACGACTGTACATGGTGTTTACAAAGTGTCTTTACAATTTCAAGCTTTTATTTCAATCACAAATGAACAGATACATGTATGGAAAATAGTAGAATATTAGAAGTATATATTGAAAGTTTTTGCATCAAATAATAAACATCTATATATGAAACATTAGTTGCTGGAAGCACGTCAAGGCGATAATCGTCGACGTTTTTCTCTAGTCTGATACCCTTTTTCGTCTGCCCCACCAGTGGCCGAGAGATTCTGCTCTCAAAGCTCGAAGACGGAAGGTGCTGGGTTCGATCCCAATCGTGCCCGTCGGCCTAATCGTTTGGATTTTTCGTGGTTTTCTTCGAAACTTGGTTTTCTAAGAGTAATTGCGTGTTAGGTTCCCTTAGAAAGACCCCCGCGAAGGGCACCCGCCCCCATCAGACCCTATATCCCTCGTGCTGATAATTGGCCGTCATAAACACAATCAACCAACCCTTTTTTGTCTACTCCTTGTTTTATCCAATACTGAGCCGGTCTCCATGCGTTTCTTTTACGAATTGATGGAAATGTGCACAAGAAATTCATTGAGATTGACTCAGTATTGTATAAAGCAAGGAGTGGACTAAAAATAGTAACCGAGGAAAACGGCCACGATTGTCGCCTCGACGTGCTTCGCGCATCCAATGGTGCACATATAGAGGTTTACTTATTGATGAAAAACTCTACAATATCTACTTATATTATTATACTACTCTCCATACATATATCTGTTCATTTGTGTTTGTAATAAAGATTGAAACTGTCAATAGACTTTGTGGATACCCTGTATATTGAACGTCGCGAATCAAGTATATTTACAAAAGTTAGAGTGATCGTAGGCAGACAGAGAAACCGAAGTCATAAACACTTTTCATCTATCTGGGAATGTCTTAAAAAAGAACTAAGTCGAACGTCTTTTTTTTTTTAATTCACCTAGTAACTTTTGTGCCTCTATGTATAATTGGAATACCAGAAGAAAAAAGAATAACTCTGTTAAAGTTCTGGCGTAAGTGTAAATAATATATATTTTTAAAATATTTTCCTTGAATAACTGAAGAACTTATTGACACAGAAACATCATTTCATAACCACTCTCAGGCTGACTTACGATCATTACGTTTAAATTTTCATTTAGGTGACTTTTGCAAATTTTAGAAACATCAAAATCGTACTTTAAGGACGTAATAGCTTAATGTTTCAAAATAATTGCAGCAAAAACAAAAGTTAAAAGATGTGAAAAGAAAAGAAAGTGAACGATTATATTGCATTAAATAATTTCTTATACTCATGATAAGAAAAATAATTGCGAAATTTATCCCGCAATGTGTGTAAACATTTCTTTAACGTTATTCTGCAAGCATAGAAATATATTTCACTGTCTTCAAACTTATTAATACATTCATAAAAAGCGATTATAAATAGGCACGGTTGTAAATACAATTCCAAATGCAATAAAGTTTACAGCAAATTAAATGATGTAAATTATATACTTTTGTGGATAAAGAGCAGGAATGTATGAGAATATAGATCGCTTTTCTTTATTAAACTTACCTAACGTGATATTTGTGTATTAACCTGTTTTGATAATGCACTGTGTTGCATCTAGTTGAAAGTAACAGAAAAAAATATGCTGAAATTAAATTAAGTAGGTATGTTAGCTGAAACAACGGTTTTAAAAAAGCTACAATGTTTCTCCCTTTCAATAAAAAGGAAAAACAAATTGAGTTAAGAGTCGTTTATTTTTTATTTTTTGAAGAATAATTTTGTTTCGACT
This sequence comes from Maratus speciosus, assembly GCA_963932465.1. Classification (NCBI taxonomy): domain Eukaryota; kingdom Metazoa; phylum Arthropoda; class Arachnida; order Araneae; family Salticidae; genus Maratus; species Maratus speciosus. The sequence goes on from OZ010796.1 coordinate 424,179,611, forward strand.
TCTTTTCTCTGAAGTTTAAAGAAATCTCTTGGGTACTACTATAATGAGTCAACAGACTTTAATTAAAAGAGAAAATCGAGCTTTCATATATACCGCTCATTGCATTTTTAGATGATTTTTTTTTTTATTTAAATTCTTTTTTACTGTTTTTTGGGTGCCAGTAATTTAATGAACTCTTGATAATTTATTTTTCTCTTTTAACTCGAAAACATGGATATTTTGTAAGAGTTCATAAAGTAAATAATCATTAATTATAGGAAAAGTAAAAGGACTTATTTTAATAAAATACTAAATTATTATTGCGCAGCTTGTCTAAACATTTAAATATATGTCTAGATAATAAAATAGTGTTAATCGTTGATTTCGGTAAATTTTACTGATTTTAAAGTTAATACAGAACATAGCATATGCATTTCAAGTATGAATCCGATATTGATTTATCGCATGTCATGAGATTCGTTACATTTCAAAGTCATGTATGCATATTGTACTAGTATGGCATTCAAGCATCTTCTGTAGAACACCAGTGAAACAGTTTGACATTAACTCTATTAATCTCCAATATCTTCAGGTAGTTTTAGCTTTTCAGATGTGTGATAATTATTGCATTTGTCAGGTAGTTTCATACATTCATGTTTAAGATAAAGGTTCATTGTGTCGTACCTGCAAAACATATCATTACTTTAAAATCGTAATTTAATCAAGGAACATCATACATGGTAGATTATGAATGCCTGGTTCTAATAAATTAATTCTTTCTTTGGACCATAAAACATTCAGAAAACAATTTTTAAAAATTTTATGTTTTCGTTATAATAGATCTTGTATTAGAATCCCAATATAATCGTTTAGTTTAAGTTTTAGATTTAACGTTAAATCTATTTTGAAATTAATTTAAGGTTATTCAGAAATCAAAATTGTCACATTCTTGAAATAATTTTCATCGATAAATGTATAAAACTTTTAAATATTTTTTTTCAGACTCCAATAAGTGGAAAAGAAAAAAAAAGTATAATTTAAAATTTTTCAAATTTTAACCAATTTTTGGTACATGACAATCACGAGAAAATGGTCATAAGAAAGGAATAAACTACACTATATGGCCAAAGGTGAACGGTCACTTGCGATTTTAGACGTTTTGTTAAATATCTAGAAAAATGCATGAGGAATTATTCTGAAACTGCAGGTGTGTAAACAGTATAGTATAGGTCATATATTTCCGCGAAGATTTTTTTCATAAAACCCCACAGGGGACCGTCAAAAAATTGAAAAAGAACGAATATCTTTTGGATGACCCTGTAAAAACTAATGTAACAAAAGCGTTCAAACTCGAAATTATTAATAAGTGGCTTACTGTAATATACTGTGTTAATTTTTATGAGGATAGCATGTATACTCGTAGAGAAATTAAGGTTTTTATAAAAACAGTCCCAAATTTCGCCAAGTTTTTTGCTTATAATTTGCAGAGTTCTTAATATAAAAAAAAGTCCTTTTCCGAAAATATGCAAACAACATTGTACATAATACTCTACAATCAGAATTAAAAAATAATAAAAATTGGATGAAATATGAGCAGGTTTACTAAAAATGTTTCACTGCGCATGCGCGAATGCCATCAGATTATAATATGATATTGTATTAGCTAAGTAAGCAACTTTTGTGGAAGTCTCAAAATCATAGCTTGAAAATTCTGAAAATTATCGTCGATAGAATAAGCTCGAAATCCGTTGTTCCCAAAAAGAAGCAAAAAGATGAGGGGTTGTATCAAATATCTGTTGATTAGTGCCAAGACAGCGTACACAATATTGCACGTACTTTGTGATTTGAATATATTTGGATACAATCCCTCATCTTTTTGCTTCATTTTGGGAACAAGGGATTTCTAGCTTATTCTATGGACGATAATTTTCAGAATTTTCAAGCTATGATTTTCAGACTTTCACAAAAGTTGCTCTATATACTTAGCTAATACATGCGCAGTGAATCATTTTTTAGTAAAACTGCTTATTTTTCATCCAATTTCTATTATTGTTTAATTCTGGTTGCAAAGTATTGTGTACAATGTTGTTCGTCATATTTTCTGAAAAGAACTTTTTTTATATTAAGAACTCTGCAAATTATAAGCAAAAAACTTGGCGAAATTTGGGACTGTTTTTATAAAAACCTTAATTTCTCTACGAGTATACGTTCTATCCTCATAAAAATGAACACAGTATATTACAATAAGCCACTTATTAATAATCTCGAGTTTGAACGCTTTTGCTATATTAGTTTTTACAGGGTATACAAAAGATATTCGTACTTTTTCAATTTGTTGACGGTCCCCTATGGGGTTTCGGGAAAAAATCTTCACGGAAGTATATGACCTATACTATATATTTTACACACCTGCAGTTTCAGGTTAATTCCTCATGTATTTTTCTAGATTTTTAACAAAACGTCTAAAATCGCAAGTGGCCGGTCACCTTTGGCCGTATAGTGTATAACCAAATACGTAAAGTGAATAGGAAAAAAAAATGTTTGTCTCTTTAACATATGAATGAGAAAACGGGAATTTTCACCTGTATAGGAATGGGAATAAGTTTTAAAATGTTTCAGAAAGATTCGCTTTGTTCAAAAATTAAAAAAAAAGTCCTTCCGATCTGTACCAGGATAAAAAGGTAGCTTCCCTAATCCTTGATTTTAAGAATTCAGCTAATTTAACTCGAAAACACGAAGCTAAAATACATGGAACCCGATTATAGGAGATTTCCAGTTTTTGTCAACACTGAATTTGAATGGGAATTTTATCAAATTAGCGAGCTATCGTTAAGTTGACTTGATTTAGGGCGATTTATTTTTCTCATCAAGTTTGACGATTATTTAATGCTGCTGATCATCGTTACTATGAACATATGTGCGCGCTTGCGTGTGTTTGAATATTTTAGGAATACCAATATATCTTTTCTCTTTAAATATGGCGTCATTTTATGATATGATTATCTAGTTTTAAACGTATGAGAGTTGAAACAATGATCACAACAAGGAAAATAAATTTGCGAGAAACAACGTTAGCTAAAATTCATAAATTAACAGTGAACCCATATTACGGAAGAATCCTTTATTTTAATTGCGCTGTCTTTTTAAAAATGGCAGCCATCATAGAATTTCAAAATGCTATATCTCAGCCCTTTTTTAAGATAGAGGCGAAACAAAAACAATTCTGGAATCCTTGTATCAAGGCCTAAGAATTAATTTTGGATTTGTACATTTTTTGTATATTTTTAAAAGTTTAAAGTCCTTAAGTGATACTCTTTTGATACAAGATGGCGGATCAAGCTAGAATAACGAACTCGACTGAGATCTTAGTAAACCCGATACATATACACATGCTCATTTCATCCTTGGTTTGTATATATACGAGTGCCATCGAAAGACAGAAAATCCGATATCTATACATATATAAATCAACATTTGAGCGGAGGGTGGTTTTGGGGTCTAGAGTTCATGCTCAGTGAATATGTACCGAAATTGTTTGGAATTGCTTTCCTCCGGAGATCTGTAATAAGTAGTTTTTTACTTTTTGCAATGGAAGCTACCTAAAAATAGAAAAAACCTTAATATAAAGAGCTTCATGTAAATTTTCTTTTGTTAACAAATTGTATTACATAATAATATAAACAGTATGAATAAATCCTGTGTATTTACTGTGAAATATTATGCAGTTGAAATGGGGTAAAATGAAACCAAAGAGAGGCATGAAGAACTATCTAAAATGAAAATTTTACTAAGAACAATTAGGTTAACATGCTGAAGCAATTTTAGAATAGATGGAAAACTTCAAATTATTCTTAGCAAGCTCTTTATGACTTTGTTTTTCTATGCTTGCCACTTCACAGTATCCTTTTTTACTCTATTTTTTTCATTATTCTCTCTATATATATATGTATAAAAAATCAGTCAGGGCCGATTTGTTGGCCGTTTATTTAAGCCTGCCGAAAGTTGTAACATGCGTTGCTTAGCAAAGACAAGTTTACCTGTACTCGTATTAGTATCTTATCAAAGCACTTAATAATCAATCACTCAAGTAATTCAATCTTTCGAAGTTTCAACTTTCATAAATATTTTGGATGGCATTTTCTTTTTTAATTTTGCGTTTATTTTTACTTTTTTATTTTCATTTATTTTTTATTTATTGAGGCATTTAGGCGCATGGTAACTAACTCATAATGAAAAAGCTGTTTGCACGCGGCTTTTCCATATTCTCTCTCTATTTTCACCTTTTAATTATCAAAGGTTTATTTTTATTTTTTTACGTAAAGCCTTTAATGGTTATCGATTAACAAATAGCACAAAAAATTCAATGAGTTCAATAGCATTTATAAGAGTTCTTAAAAACAGAAATCCTGTTGTGTCATATGGAAATACATAACAACACATAAGTATAATTATTTACTTACGTTTTCATTGTAAAGCTGCATGTAAGAAACAACATATTGTATTTTCATAACTCTAATTCATTTGTGAAATGAAGATTACATAGTTCATGCGATTATTTATGAAAGTGAGAATATATAGTTCCTTAAAAGATGAAATCAGTATGCCAATATCTTATACAGGGTGTCCACTCTCAATGGTGTCCCTAATGTAAATCCAAATAAAAAGTTTTATTTGTTGCACATCTATAAATTGAGTACTGTAGTAAAGTTTATGAAGAATTTTCTCTCGTTTTTTCACCACGCCTTTAAAAGACAGACATAATCATACAACCTAAATAGTTCCAATTGTAAAAATGTTTTAAATGAGGTAAAAAATATTTTAAAAGCGATTTGGGTCAATAAAAGCATTTCTTAAAAAATACTAAATTTAAATTTTTATACGATACCCCAGTCCTATAAGTTATATTTAGTCTTATTACACTAAGAAGAAAGACAACAAAAAAATCTCACTCTTACACGATTAAAACTGACCGAGTATACAGTGTGTCCACGTATAACCTGACCGACCTTTATTTTCGCAACTATTGGTCCTAGATGCATACCTCCAATTACAAAAATGGTCATAATTAGGTGCAGGGTTAAGATAAAAAAAAAGTTTGAAGCGAAAAAACAATTTAGTGAAGAACTACAGAATCTACATTTTTATACGGTCCCCGGGTCCTGTAAGTTATATTTAGTAAAATTTCCCTGTTACACTGACAAGTAAGGGAAAAAAAGTCCCGTTATTACCCCCCGTGACATACACCCGGTTCATGCACATTTTGCATTCGACGATAGATTTCACTAGCATTCACATTTTCCACTGTTAAAAATTTCACGACGGGGCGTTGACACCGTTTGGAGGCATCCATGATGCGAACGATGCCTTTTAATGTACTCCCACGCTATCACACACGCATCAGGTAGGATCTGACGATATCGCATGCATTCCCAGCACTCTGCGCCCGCTATAGAAAAATACGCAGCCATCTTTCTCTTTAAATGGCGGAGTTATTACAGCAATGCCACTTTCATTTAATAGACTCTTGTATCTATTCGCCATCCACAACGTGCCACATTTCGTAAAATTTTCTCTAAACTTATTCAATAATTACTGTGTTTAGTTTTTTTTAGAATCGTGATAACAAAACGCATTAGATAAATTATGTTTAGAAAGTTATTAGTTATTTATTGCTAAAAAAGTTAATTATTCCTAAGAACTGTAGAATCAACAAAAGGAGCTAGTTCTAGAAAATTAATCTTACACTGAATTTTCTATATAGATTACTATATAGATATTATATAGATAGGCTTCAAGAAGCATTAGTGTAATTTTGTCCAACTTCCAGCAAAGAACTAGGTATATATTCAATCAAATAGTCATAATTGATGGTGTTTTACTTGAAACTAGTTATATTGATTACAAGAGACGGGGGGGGGGGGGGGGATCAGAAACATTCGAATTTCTTTAGATATGGGAGAACGGTGAAATTCATAAAAATATTATATTGCACGTTGATTTAACTTGCCTTTAAACAATGAGTTTCTGAATAAATGTTTAATGCAGCTTGTGTGTTTATTATGTGCACAAAAAGTTCTACCCATTTTTAACAATTTTGTTTATTAATAAAAATAAAATAAAATACAAATCTATATCAATATATTCACCATTTGCTTCTACTGCACTTTGCGAACGCTCTGACAGTTAATTGTATAGGACTTGGTCTGTCGACTATATGAATTCTTGATTGTTTTTCGCAATTCATCTTTAATCTGAAATTATTAATTTGCTAACCTGTTTTGTAACAACCGAAAAGAGTGATAATCGCAGGGTGCAATATCTGGTGAGTAAGCCAGGTATGGTAACATTTTATTCAATTACAGATCGTTTATCGTTTGGCTGGTCACGGAGTTTCTTGTGTTTTCGAGCTGTAATATCACTAGGTACTTGTGACATTATTGTCCATACCCAGTACAAGATCTCTTTTCTTAGATTTTTTCTGTTAAATGATTTAACTGAATAACATCACTTATAGCCGCAGCTTCTTATGGTTTGAGGAGTTTGCAATACACTCCCACCTTTTTATTCAAGCAGAGCACTAGTTTTTATATCATAGTCAAACTTAACATCTCGTGAAATTTACCCATTCGTACAGTACAATCAGCTGTGTTTATTTGTACAATAAATAGTAACCAACGTTTAACTCTCTTTCAGATAATTCTATCTAATAAAAAATGTTATAACTCCTTTGTGCACCTAATATGTAACTAACGGATACTTTAATGGTTAAAATTCTGAGCATTAGGTGATGAAAGTACGAGACTAACAATTTTCATACGTGGGATAACTATACATTCATCGCATAAAAAGTAACTTTAAACGCTCATTATTATTAGTTTATTTTAACTAACACCGATTTTCTCTTTTTCATGAATTAATATTAAGGGATAATAGGACTTTTAAACCTCTAAAACATTCCATCTTTGAATATATATATATATATATATATTAAAATAGTTAAAAAGATTTTCTATATTTTTTCATGTAATTTTCAGGCTATATAGTGTGTGGTAGGTACACATTTTTTCTAGGTTATATGGGGGAGATTGGGATACAGTGGACCTAAGTACATAGTGGACCACCCCTTATATTTTATTTATTTTAGGTAGCTTTCTTTACAAAAAAGCTACCTATTGCAGCCGTTCGGAGGAAAGCGATTTCAAAAAATTTTGGTATATTTTCATCGATCATGACCCCCAGACCCCGAAACCACCCTCCGTTCAAAATTGATATATATATATATATATATATATATATATATATATATATCTGACCTATGTCACACTGTAACTCCCGTAATTATGAACCGATTACGATGTAATTCGGTATGTACATAGTACATACCAATGTCTCGACCGAGTTCGTTGGCCAGCTTCATCCGCCGTTTTGTTTCAAAATGGCGGCCATTTAAAATTTAAAAAAAAATTTAAAACTTGAAATGTGGTACCAAAAAATTAAAAATGGAAAAATATTTTTTTCTTATGTATTTGACCTTTATACAAAGATTCCGGAGCAGTTTTTGTTTCGTCTATATCTTATAAAATGGCTGAGTTATAGCATTTTGAATTTCTAGCGTGGCTGACATTTTGAAACGTCCTGAATTTTGTCACGCGATAAAAGGCGTATTTATGAACCAATTTGGATGTAATTTGGTGTGTACATAGTACATACCAATCTCTCGACCGAGTTCGTTGGCCAGCTTCATCCGCCATTTTGTTTCAAAATGGCGGCCATTTAAAATTTTTTTAAAAATTTAAAATTTGAAATGTGGTACCAAAGAGTTGAAAATGGAAAAATATTTTTTTCTTATGTATTTGACCTTTATACAAAGATTTCGGAGCAGTTTTTGTTTCGTCTATGCCTTAAAAAATGGCTGAGTTATAGCATTATGAATTTCTAGCGTGGCTGACATTTTGAAACGTCCTGAATTTTGTCACGCGATAACAGGCGTATTTATGAACCGACTTGGATGTACCTTGGTGTGTACATAGTACATACAAATATCTCGACCGAGTTCGTTGGCCAGCTTCATCCGCCATCTTGTTTCAAAATGGCGGCCATTTAAAAAAGTTAAAAAATAAAAAAAATAAATGAGATACCAAAAAATTGGAAAATGAAAAAGATTTTTTTTGTATGTGTTTGACCTTAATACAAAGATTCCGGAAGAGTTTTTCTTTCGCCTATATCTAAAAAAAATGGCTGAGTAATAGCATTTTGAATTTCTCTTGTGGCTGACATTTTAAAACGACCTGATTTTTGTCACGCGATAACAGGCGTATTTACGAACCTATTTGGATGTAACTTGGTCTGTACATAGTACATACCAATGTCTCGACCGAGTTCGTTGGCCAGCTTCATTCGCCATCTTGTTTCAAAAGGGTTGCCATTTAAAAAAATTAAATTTAAAATTCAAAATGAGGTATTAAAAAATTGGAAAATGAAAAAGATTTTTTTTATGTGTTTGGCCTTGATACAAAGATTCCGGAGCAGTTTTTGTTTCTGAAAGCTCGTTCTTTTGTTGATATCTTAAAAAATGGTTGATTTATAGCACTTTGAATTTCTAGCATGGCTAACATTTTGAAACGATCTTGTATTTGTCACGCGATAACACACGTATTCGCCTATTTCGATGTAAGAAGGCATGTGGATAGTATACATCAACACCTCGACCAAGTTCGCTGGCCAGATTCATCAGCCAGCTTGTTTCAAAATGGCGGCCATTAAATTAAAAAATATATATATATATGTAAAGTGAGGTGCAAAAAAATTAGAAATTGAAAAAGGTTTCTTTCTTAAGTATTTGATCTTGATATAAGGATTCAGGAGCATTTTTTGTTTGTCTTTACCTTAAAAAATGGCTCAGATATAGCAGTTTCAATTTCTATTGTGGGTGACATTTTGAAAAATCTGATTTTTTGCATGCGACAGCACTCCTATATATTAACCGATTCCGATGTGCGTGAGCATGTGCACAGCAATTACTAAGGTCTCGACCAAGTTCACTGCTTAGCCTCATCCACCATGTTGTCTTAAAATGGCAGGCACTTTAAGAAATTGCCGAATTTGGCAGCCAAATATAAGTTGCTTTAAAGAAAAGCAGCTTGGATAAAGCTGACTAATTTCGCGAAATTCTCATTCATTATATTGATAAAACTTAGTATTGAATCTCCTATATTCGGTTTCCACTAAATTGAGCTTCGTGTGTTTGCATGATATAAGTTGGCTTTTTTTAAATAAGGATTATGAAAGCTACCTCTTCCTCCCGGCACTGGCCGGAAGGACTTTTTAAATTTTTAAAGCTTTTCTTTTAGGCTAATTGATTACAGTACTGGATTCATTACTTATAGCCTTCAGAACACATCATTAGCTCAGAATGAACCATTTTATCCTTACTGTTTGTTTTGAGCTCCTAAAACTAAAATTTTTCATCATCATACTTTCTTTTAATTGGTAATGAATAGTTATAGACAAGTAAGATAAAACACATTTTTTGTAAAGGTAAGATACTTGTTTTTATTTAATTTTAAAATTAATATGCTTAAAAGAAAGCTTTTAAATAACATTTTTATCAGAATGTATTGAACTTCAACATGGGACACAGTGGATCACCCATTGCTGGGTTACAGTGTTCCACAATCCACTCTGTTGCTATAATGCAGAATTTTCAAAATATTTATTTCTTATACTTTAGAAAGAAATATTGTTTTAAAGTAGTTATTTAACTGTAAAATAAAATAAAGAAAAATATCAATTTATTTAACATAGTAAGAAATATTTTGGTTTGTATTTACTGCTTTTAAAAAATATAAAAGTATTCTATTGACTGTAGCCTGTTATTACTAAAAGAATTTCTGGCAGGTTCTGAAATTTTATTACTCATTTTAGAAAATGTCACATAAGAAAAATTAGGAATCAAAAGTTTATGGTTGTTAATCTGTTGTTTATATCAGTGTTATCGTAAAATCGCCCTTAAACCCAAAAGTATTTCAGGTAAATTTTAGGCTCATACGTAATGGAATTTCATTTGCAAATTTTAATGCGCGATGACTTTATTTTATTTAATAACTTCACCTCATTTGCAATGGTTTCTGTATCTTAATCTGTTATTATTTCAAAAATATAATTTTTTTTTTGTAATTTTTATGTTTTTTAATGTTACTTGCAAATTTACATTATTATGTTATTTTTGAGGTAAAGGGGGAAAAGGAGATATTAGATTAATAAAAAATAAATTTATATTGTATTTCAAATAATACTTATTAGTGGACTACTGTGCCCCAATGGGTGGACCAATGTACCCCGCTTTTGGGGCACACTGGTCCAGTTTATGAACGTATATAAATAAATTTTTTAAAATGTATTTGAAACAATGTTCTGAAAAAAATCTCAGTCATGTAAAAATGTTTAAGGAATGCTCAAGATTGTTTTCAGGCAGATTGGACTTTCCATTAAAGAGAAAAAAAAATGTAAACTGCAAAAGTGGTGCACTGTGTCCCAGTCTCCCTATAATTACACTTTTGAAAATTTTATATAAGCAATATATAGTTTTCCTTTTAACGCAAAAACTCTATAAATAAACCTTTATAGCATTTTTAGGTTCAGTGTAAGCATGAGAGTTTCAAATATAATTAGATGCCAAATAATTTGTTTTTAATGCAGAAATTCTTTTGTAATCATGCGCATAGCCAGTGATTCCAATTATTGCTCGACAAGTTTAAAAGCCTCTATAACAACTCATTTTCCCCATTATGATCTGATAAAAACCGGTCGAGTGCGAGTATTACTAGCGTACAGAGGTTTCCGTACAATAAATATATGAATTGGTATTACACAAATATAGCATTAAAAGTTGTTATCTATGTTTTAAAAGTCGATGGCGCATAGAATACGCGCACTTGTTTTTATGTATGTCCAAACCGTCCGTGTCTTTAAGGGTTAATATCTCGGCTAATTACAGACAATGTTTTCGAAAATCATTAACAACAATCCTTTTATACTTCTGCGACTATAGGTAGCTACAGCGCTCCTCAACTCCTTTGCTGAATACCCGCAAATCAAAATTTGTATGTAACGGGAAAATGCGATGATTTTCCCTTGCCAGGTGAAGGTCTCGTCATCTGACCAAGGTTCTAAATTACGAGATCAACTTAGGTAGCAAAGCGCAGGCACCAAACAACAAGATCAAAGTGTTAAGTAACTGGATTAACTAAGTTCACAACTAAGCAGTAGGCACAACCGATAGTATGAAGATCTAGACGCTCGTCAGATTTATTGCTGTTACACGGCGATTAGTCAGTCACCACTCCGGTACCAGGTATCACACCCGTTCAGCTGGGGCGGCCCGGCAGGAAGGGGCCTGGTCGTCGGTTAGAAAGAACGAGAAATATCAGTCTTTCAATAAGGAATATAGCCTCCTTGGGCAGTGGTGCACGTTTTTTATCTGTTATTCATGCTGTCTACTAAACTACTGAAGAGTCCTCGGAGGATATTGTGCAACTCCTCTCTGAAGGCGTTTCCGCTCTTGCACCTTTCGGGGAAGGTGGCTTCTTTGAGAAACGCGTCTGCCAAATACATCCCAGGTACGCTCTGTAGGATTTAAGTCTGGAGAGTAAGCAGGTGATTCCATACGTTCAAATTTTTCACTTTCTAGTGTGTCCGACACTTCAGTGGTCCTGTGTGAACGCGCATTGTTATCCATAAACGGAATGTATGGACCTATCGCACCTCTAAAAGGGCGAACATGATCCATAATAATCTCTCCGCAATACCGTTGTGATGTTACGGTACCTCGCTCAAAAGTGCGAAGTGGTGTTCTGCCATTGACCATAATGCCTGCCCGCACCATCACGCCTTGGCCATACCGACCACGTTCATGAACATTCTGTGCTGTGTGACGTGTGCCCCTCTCTCTCCACACTAACTCTGATGTCCAGAATCACTTGTCACAGTGAAACGGGATTCGTCGGAGGACATCACTCATGACCACTGTTACTGACCCCGGCCAATATACTCCTTACACCAACGCAATCTTTCTTGACGATGGCGTGGTTTAAGTGGGATGCATTGAACATGTTTCCGTGCATACAAACCAGCCTAATTTAATCGCCGAGAAACGGCTCTGGCAGATACACTTGTATCAGTAGCGGTTGTAAGATCTGCAGCTATCTGACTGGGAGTGAGATTTCTGTTCCTTTTTGCCACTAGGGATACATATTGCTCCTCTTGAGGTGTGGTGTTCTTTCCATGATTACTGGTGTACTTTAGCATAGTATTTCCACCTTCAGCGGCCTTTTTTAATCGCGATATGACACTCTTTAACACTCCTATTGCTGTGGCCACAGTAGTAATACTTTGACCTGCTTCGGGCAGTCCATCATCTCGTCCACGATACTTAAGCACTCAAGTGATGTCTTGTAGACATTTTGCACTTAATTAGTACCGTACCACACAAAATTTCGCAGAAATTAGTTCAACAACCTACGGCGTTATTTTTTTCAAACTCTTAACTGATGAATTTTCGAATTACGGTTCCTGCCTTAGTACGCCATCTACAATTAATTTTACTATGGTTGGTTGGCTGTTGGGAACGCTACCTTGCAAGAACCAGTTATTCCTAAGCAATTGTCAAGCAGTGTAGTTTCAGTAGATTCGAAATAGAGGCGAGGGGGCATATTTTTAACTTAATTAGCACCTCTACATTTTTCCTAAATATATTTGTGAATAATTAAACATCTATAAATATGTGGGCCAGTAGCCTTTATTACTTCAGCCAATTTGAACTTTACACGTTCCATAGTTTACGAGTAAAATAGCTGTGACAGACGGACAGACAGACACAGCAGTGATCTTGTAATGGTTCCGTTTTTACTTTTTAACCCGGTAGAACTCGCTAGTGAGAATGACCAATTGCTTTTCTTTTACTTTACATTCATATAATATCAACTTTTTTTGGTTGGCTTAGTACTTTTATTCACAAAATAGGTAAAATAATTGAAAAACATTTTGAAATTTTAATTAAAATAAAAAATGATTTAAATAAGAGTCTTAAAAAAGTACGACTGTGAGAGAAAATCTCATGCAGCGAGTTCTCCCGGGTTAAGAACGGAACCCTAAAAATATGAAATGAAAGAGGAAGCATGTGTCTATTACCACCTTCAAAATTGTGATTTTGTAATGTATACTTTTTCAGATATAAAATGACAAATGTGATTAATTTTTTTCACTTTTCGACATTTGAAAAGCCCTATGGCCCCTTAAATAATAATCCCTCAATATATATAACGCTGTAAAATTATTCTATACATAAATTCTAGTTCAATTAAAATTTAATTCAAAGATAGCTTAAGAAGTGGAATGCATAAGAATTAAAGTTAGCATTATATATGATTACACTTAATATATTTATAACAAAAGATTTAGTTTTCTTTCACAGTTACATAAGTAAAACAAAGTCAAAAGCTAAACTGTTGAAGCGTTTATCTCTAACGTTTTTTACGGTATTATAAATATTTTATGGAAAAGTTTTTTTTCCTCTTGGGGAAAGTAAATACGATTTCTACATCTGCAATACGTTCTTTTCTTCAAAAATGATTATAAGCTTATCATTTGTTTTAGTTTGAGATAAATAATGAATCAATAAACATTTCTTAACTTTAAATAGATTTCTGCAGTTCAGTAATTGACTCTAATATACATTTCAATCATTAATACAACATAAGACTCTGTTGTTACCGTATTGTTTAAATGCACCATATTATTTTTATTAAACACTAGATTTTCAATGGTATTTTCGTCTTTCCCCTGAAAATAAAACTGAAGATTTTTACCACAAAAATTCCATATATTTACACCAGAATTATTTTATTTTTGTTCAACATGAATTGTGCTACAAAAGGTGGACTCAAATTCATAGGATTGCACCCCCCTAAATCATTGTATGTGAACATATGCAGGTCATTTGTAATTGAATGGTGTAAAGTTTCAAATACTACCGATAAAACGTTCTTAAATCTAGCCTAATGCACAACAGCTTCGCGTGTTTATTATTAGATGGCTAATATGCATCACAATTTTTTTTTTTTTTTTTATACTCATGAGTTGAGTAAAACCGCACAAGAGAGATACCGGCTGTGATACTTCAAAGTCACGTTATCAAAGTAGTCTGAAAAGCGGTTCGGCAGTTTTTCAAAACCCGTCTTTCTTTATCACGTAACAGCTACAGCTACTTTTTTTAGTAAGATGGGTGGAAGTACCGCGACCAGTCTCTTTCATTGGCTTGGAGTTTTTCTTTCTCGTGAGTGAGTTTGTAAAAGCAGTTTCAAGGCCACCTTTAGCAATAAAGTTTAATGATCTAAGACAGAATATCAAACTTGCGGTGACACAAGACATTCTTCGTCGAGCGTGGAATAAATGTATTTGAATGTAGTCTAGATATTACCCGTAAATCTGCATGGAGGGGAAATGAAATTTAGCTATAAACTGCAATGTGAATATGATCAACTGTAATATTCATCATTCACATCACTCACTGTTCAGAAAATTGCATTGTTTAGGAAATACAGCCATGTGGAGCCCATTCTGCTTTATGTAATTATCTTTTACGGCATTTACTTTATTTATACTTATAAAGAAGTAACTTTTTTTTGTCATACTTAGCGTAATACCCCAGTGGATGGTACAACAGACCTCGTGAACAAGTTAAAATAATTAAAGTAATTCTAAATACAAGTCCTATTGAAAAACGCTAAATGGATGTAGCACTGTATGTGATGAATATAAAAGTATGTTTCAAACTTATTATATCTTGATGTAACAATTTATGCTAAAATAAATTAACATTGAATTTAGCTTGTTTCATTTGCACTATATTGGAATGTCATGCAGCAAAATGTTTTCATTTCTAGTAAATTTATTTATATAATGATGATATCATTTCAGATAATACCATCTCATTTAGCTACGAACATAATAAATACTTGTACTAAATGCAATGGAATTTAGCTGAGGCAAACTGTCGACATAATAAATAGTTGTGACATAGTTATAAGTTCATATCTATTTATTTCCATTTGTGAAGTCGTGTGACCAAATTAGAAATACCTATTAACTCCATCCATCACGCTTTAATATTTCTGGCGTTATCGTGAATTTCTGCCAGACTACAAAGTTAAAGTTGTACTGCATTAAATGTTAAAAGAATGTCGTTAATTTTAAAGTTAAGAGTGTATTTTTAAGTAATGTCAAAATTTTCGTATCCTTTTCAAAGGGATATTTTTCTTATATTTCACTGTATTATATGTAACTGTAATAAAATTTCTTTATAAAGTCATGATTTAAACTCAAATGATGCGAACGTACTTTGAATGTTTATTGGAATATTAATACAGCATAAGCATTATCAGCCTGAATAAACTTTTTACTTCGTTTCTTTTAAAATATCCAAATATCTTTTTAATTACATAAATGAAAAGAACACAGCAATTAAAAATAACGTGAGTTTTAGTTTCATGCATCGTTTTATAAATAAAATGATAATATGCAATGATGATAATGATAAAACGCAAACCTATTGAAACTGGATAATGTATACTTCTAATAAAAGATGATTATTCGGAGCTTGGACTGATTTATACACAAACACACACACATACATGGAGTCTCACGCACGCACACACATATACAGGGTCTGTCCAGGAAGTAATGAGACTGAATATGTCGCACCAAGCAGAAGGCCAAAGGGGCAGAGTTTGCGAGCGGTACGTGCGGATAGGGCTGTCAGCTACAGAGTCTGGCGGAAGTCAGTTGGCCTTGAGCATTTGAAACGCACAGATCGCTCGTGAAGCAGACACGTGTTTGAAAGTGGCGTTAGGTTTGCAGAATAGAGCGTAGTGCCGAGCAGCGATACGCCGTACAGTTTGGGGTAAAACTAAATAAATCGGCCACTGAGATGTTTGCCATGCTACAAGAAGACTACGGGTAGGATTCTGTGTCCAAGTCTCAAATGTTTAGGTGGTACAAAGTCTTCAAAGACGGAAGAGAGGACGTCGATGACGAACAACGTGCTGGGCGTTCATCAAATTCTCAAACTTCAGACAATGTGGGTAAAATTAAAACGCTTTTGGACTCTGATTGTCGGATGAGTTGTTGTGGAGTTTGACGAATGTTTGTAGAGTTTTTGGAACTTACAAAATCGATTGTGCATCAAATCGTCGCGGAAGAACTTTAAATGTGGAAAATTTGTGCCAAGCTGGTTCCAACACATTCTTCAAAGTGACTCAGTTCCTGGCAAAACACAGCGTCGCAATACTGCCCCAACCACCGTACAGAACCAATCTGTTACCGACGGACTTTTTTCTATTCCCTCGTTTAAAATCCAGCTTAAAAGGTCATCTTTTTGACAATCTGGAGAACTTGCAGAAGAACGTAACGCACGTTCTCAACAGCATTGAAATTGAAGACTTCCATGCGGGCATAAATGGGTAGCAGAGTCGTTGGCAACGGTGTATTAAGGCAGGAGGGGGCTACTTCGGAGAATGTTAAGTGTCTGTAAAATTATCTTCAAATAAACGAATTTTATGGAATCAGACTCATTTCTTTCTGGACAGACCCTGTATATTCAGTAAAATTCGTCCAAATTTGAACACGAATAAGACGGAAACTTGTCCAATGTGAACTAATTAAGCTCCTGGCTAAGAAAACAAATATATTGTTTGTTTATTGCATAAAACGAAATATGTTTAACGCAGAAACGAAAAGCAATAATTAAATAATTCATAAATAACAATTTGCTTAATGTAGTACTGTTATAAAATATATAACTCAGAAATAATAATTTCACTATCCAAATCATCCGTTCCCCAGGCTTCTATATCAATTAAAAAAGAATAAAACTGCAATCTATAAGAAAAAAACTTGTGCTAGTGTTTAAAAAAGAAATCTTTCAGCTAATTTGGAAACAAGTGTTGCCACAAAATCGAATGCGGACGCATTTCTTTTCCGCTCGACCTTGAAATGTGCTTGTCTCCTTTAAAATTATCGGAAAGTCTAGCTGAGTCTAGCTGTTCCAAGTTATCTGACTGCAATCCATTTTTAATGGTTTTATGTTTATTAAGTGTCCATAAACCGCCAATGTGGTCCTAGTTTAAGTTCCAAGGCAGCGCTGTATTCTGACAACAGCAAAAATGAACACTTGTATTCTTTAACGGACACTCTTTAAAAATATATGCACAAAATAAAAGTGACAAACTTCGTTATTAGATCTTTGTAAAAAGGTTTTATAGGTCCTTCTTTCTAATTTTCTGTCTTCCTTTGTAAGCGTATAGGTAGAGATTTTGTGGTGAAGTGTTGTAAAGAAATAATAAAGTGATGAAAGGTAAAACGTACAAGTTGCAAGAATGTAATCAAAGATATTCTCTACTCTTGCATAAAACATATAATAAAATTACTATAATGCAAACTATTATACTAGAATGTAATGTAATATTATAATGTATTAAATTAAGAAGTAAAATTTCTTCCGAATTCCGTGAAATTTATTCGTATACCATTTTGAATAATACGGAAATGTGTACAATTCGGACAAATATTTCGGCCTCTTGCGATTACACTTTGAACAATTCTTACTGTATATATTTATAGAGAAAGTAAGGGATTGTAATATTTAGCTTTAGGCTAAAAGGTGAAGCTGCCATTGCGATAGATCCATACTGTAACTTAAGTTTTATCTGTGTTTAAAAGTCTATTTTATCATTTTCTTGTTTTAATTTTTTCTGGTTTTCAAAATTCTTAAATATGAACACATTTGAAGTTACTGGAACTTTTAAATTAGAATGCGTAGCATATTTAATAATGATTTATTTTCAACAAAGAAACTGTTGCTAGCATTTAAAAGGTCATTTTTACAGTTTGCTTTTAGATCGACTTTCTCTTGTGGTAAAACAGGATACCCTACATGGATTTAAAAAAGGGTTATTGAAAACAGTAAATGAAGAGCACATAAACAATATTTAAAAAAATGCAGCCAAAATTGCATGGGCAAGAATGATTATGATTTTCATACAGCCGACGAACAAGTGAACTTTTTTCTGCAATTTCTCAAACTGTAATGTAGATCATTATTTTTTTGTGTTTAAATATTAAATCAGTAGACTTATAGTCGAAATATTATTAATCTAGTTTCTTGTTAAAGTGTTAAAACAAAATATATTGTTCTTTTTTAAAAGAAAGTCAAATTTTTCACTTCATTAACATATCCATGTGGTTTTTCCCCAACGATAACTAACACCAGATGATTTGACTTTTTATATATAATCATTGATAAAAATTATACAATCATATATTTAAAGCTAATCATATATTTAAAATGATATTATGGTAGAAGGATGTACACAATGTTACAGTCGTGGGGGAAAAAAAAAGGAAACACCCCCTACTAACTCCTCAACAAATTATCGTAGAAGAAAAATACTAGTACCGAACGATTGGAAATAAAGTCTACTTTTAAACGATCCATATAAAATTTTCTTAAGGGGCAATCTACATATTAAAACGAATCCAAACTTCATTTTTTAAATGGATATACCCAATTTTTATAAGATATTTCAAAACTTTGGTTCAAACTGTACCTAGACACCAAATTTCAAGTCATTTGAATGGTAAGTTTTTGAATTATAAACATTCAAAATTTAGTGCTTCTAATGTTAAATTACATTTTCATATTTTTATTATTATTTCCTGAAATTATACCTCTAATGCGCTAATTTTTTGTGTAGCAATAATACCAAATACCCAAACATAAATACGTTGAATTTGCAATTTTTATAATTCTATGATATGAATTATGAAATTAATATTCGAAAAAAATATGAATTGCAAACTACAATTTTTTTTATGGATTTAGATTTATTAAGTCCTGCTTTATGGAAATCCAAAATTCCATATTTTTCTTCCAAGTAGTTTTCGAATTATGCTTAAAAAATGACAAAATGATGGTTTAAGGGGCCGTCTAAGATAGAAGTGACTAGATATTTTGAAATTTCTTATGCTATCCTGTAATCTAGCAGTCTTCAATGACTTCTTGAGTAACTCTTAAGATTCCTTGATCAAGAAGCGGGCTCTCTCGGTCAAAAATCGAGTACCTAACTTCAATTTGGATACAGCACCTAAAATACGCTCGTTTTAAAATAATTAATTTCTCGGAAACTTATCGCACGAATTGCATAAAAATTTGTTTTTAGTCTAATTAAAGGGTGTAAGTTCATTTATGCTGTCAGAATTGTGTACTGCTATTGAAAAAAACAAAGTTATGGTTCGTTTTATGTAGATGGTCCCCTAAACAAATTTTATATACATCATTTAAAAGTAGACTTTATTACCAATCGTTTGGTACCAGTAACTTTTGCAGAGTTAATAAGGGTTGTTTACTTTTTTTTCCCGCGACTGTACAGTAAGTTCTGTTGGAAATTCTGGCTTCAAGAAGCAACTAATAATAAGGTAAACAGATTTACCCTACTTCCCCCTACATTCATTTTTTAAAGGTCTCCTGAAAAAATACGTAAATAAATCAGCTGACATTTTGTAATAATTTATCGAAATGGCATAGTTTGATAAATCAATTTTATATGTTGACACGTTTATAATTTCATGTAAAACAAGACTAACAAGCGCATGAAATATCAATAGAGAAATAAATATATTTAAAGTGACATATATTATGAGACAGTACTCTATTCATCCGTTGTTAGAATGATAAATTTGGGTGTTCGAATGTCAAAATGTCTGTGAATCTAACAGAGTACATGCTCAATAAATTACAACAAAGTTTTTATTTCAACGGAAAAGCACGTCGAAAAGATATTATTACAATAAATCGGATTTCATTGTTTTTATTATTTGCATTTTATGTGAGTTGGCACATATAAATAATTTAGATTATAAAATAGTTTAGGTTATAATTATATTGTTTGATTCAAAATATTTATTTCCTAGTATAAGAAACTGTTTCAATTTCAAAGTAGTAATGGAATGGGTTTTTTTTTAAAAAAATAGATGACAACTGCATATAAAATTACAGTTTTCGAAAGCACTTCCTTTTAACAATGCTTCTTACTTCTAAATTCTATGTCCAATAATCAATATATATTTTTTTAAGTAAAATATTTTCTTTCGCATTTTGAAACAAACTTTCACAATAAACATTTCCTTTCATACATTTTTCTCACTTAAAAAAAGAAACGTCTTTAAAGCAGTCACTTTTTAGAACATTTGTGTAAATTTAATCTCATTCAATGTTTGGCAGTATGTACTAATTCAGAAAGCTTATAATGAAATATATAGTCAAACGTACTTATTATTAATAAAAAATAATAATAGCACTCCATCTTATTTATATATTAGTTTTTCATGTTTAATAGTGCAAACTTTACTCTAGTATGAGTATTTTACTTTAAAAATACTTTTTTGTACATTTTATATGCACAGAAAAGAAATTAGTGAAACATAAAATATGTTTTAAAGGACTTTTTTTTACATCTGTATAAATAAATAACTGACAAAATCGTTACCAGTAAATTTATTAAATGAAACATACATAAAATCATACAGGTTGATTAAAAAACATGAACTCATTTTCATATAACCGCAACCCGAAACCTTGTATTGCATGTGAATAATCTACCGATCATACAAATTGAATATTTCTAACTGAACGAAAAAATGTCCAGGCTGGGAATCGAATCCAGATCCTTGGCGTACAAGGCCAGTGCTTTACCGTTTAAGCTAACTGGGCCGACAACCAGCCAGCATATGTCGCTCAGAATCTACTGATCTTTTGTAATAGAATGTCCTTTAAGCGTCAAATACTACTGCTAAATCTAGTTTAGTACACAGCATATTCAGTTGTAAGCAAGAAAGATACTATGTAACGCAAAATATTTTTTACTCGTGAAATAAATAAAATAACGATTTTTTTTCTTTTTGTGGGGGTATATAAAGAAGCTTTTATGTGCCACCTATAGCAACATATCCCCGACTTTCAAAAGCAGATTTTAACGTGTAATGGTGTGAATTTATTTTTCACATATGCAAACTCTCAAGTAACTGGCGTTAAAAGAAAATAGAAAAAAGTGCTTCACTTTAATTAGGCGTCATTTTGAAAGGTGTATGTTTACAGGACATACCAACGTCTCGACCGAGTTTGTTAGCCATCTTCTTCCGCCATCTTGTTTTAAAATGGCGACCATTTAAAAAACATTTACATTTTACAATTTATGGGAAACTGTCCTAAAATGACATACCCTAAGGAAAAAAGGCTTTTATTCATACAAATGTTTTTTCATGACCTTTATTTTTTACAAACTAGCTTTGAAAAATATACAAAATGCAGTGGTGTCTTTTAAAAAGTAACAAATAAAGTAACAAAATCATAATAAATATTTATATAAAATGCTGCACTGTATCATTGCCGAAACATCAGTGAAGGCTTACTGTGCAGACATGAAAAGTTTTGGTTTCCGTTAGTCTGTTTGTTAGTCTGTCTGTCTGTTCCGCGATAACTGCCGCAAAAAGCATCCGATTAGCTTTAAATTAAGTGGGTATGTTGGTGAAGTACCCGGATTTAGGCGTATAGTTTTTTTTTTGTTATATTTGGTTCATTCGTTCGAAAAATATAGAATATTTTATTTTGCGCAATAATGCTTTTCTATAGCAATTCAGACAATTTTTCCATTTTTATTTGTTGAAAGGAAATGGCCCATATGATTGAAGGATTTAAATGGTAAGTTATGGATAATGAAATTTCCTAATTAGAACCATGCATTATTCATATTAGTTTGAAATTTTGTGTATACATTTGTCAGAGTTTTTAAATTCGGTGTATAACTTATGCAAGGATTTTATATATGTGTTCCAATAATATCAAATATTTTCCTTTACAAATTTTCTTTTTTTAAATGCACATACATCATTGCTTTAATTTTCTTTTAACTGTTACCTAGCAACAGACTATTAACTACACCTAAAAATATCATAAATGTGAAAGTATGTGTAATTGTTTGGAGTCAAATCAACGTCAAAAGGGATGAATTAATGCCTTTCGCGTCTTTACATATAGATGGAATTTACCCCAGAAATAAAGAAAGGCTCTGTTCAATTTATTTTGTTCAAATATTTTTCTTTTAAATTAAAAAGTTCATTATTTTCATAAAGAATAAATTGATATTTTCCTATAAAATTTAGAAATCATTTTTTTTACCGTTGTCAATAAAATCAGATCCCGGAATAATAATTTATCCTAAACAGTTAATTTTGATTTGAAAGATTTTCATGTGCAAGAGGAAAATGAAATAAAAAATAGGCATGAATACGTCTTCATATTTGGGGGGAAAAAAACAAAAATATGAAAAGAAGGTCAATTTGTCCTCATATATCAAAACTAAAACGAATACGCTTCGAGGTTGAAATAAAAGGGCTTTGTGTTATGATATTAATTCTCATTATTAAAAAAAAATGTTACCAACATCTCACGATTTATCGTCTGCACACGGCTAACAGAAATGTTTAATTTTTAATCGAAAATTTCAATGAGAAAAAAAACTTTTGAAAAGCAAACAGATAGTAAATGTCAAAATTATGCACCGCAAAATGATCTCTTTCGAAAATGACGTCATAGTATCGGGAAATAAATATTTTCTTTCTTAAAAACCAAGCATTAACTAGATTGCCTGAAAAAATATTTTTTGACGAGTGTTACTTCTTAATGCCGCCTCATTTCAGAAAATATGAATGAAAATTATTTTATTTTTAAAAGGAAATTACATTTTTGTTCATAAAACCTAAACTTTTAATAAAATTGCCTCAATGCAAACCATTTTCTGTCCACCGGTAATGAAAAATAAGGCTTGGAAGTGTAAAAAGAAATCTAAGATTTACAATAACCATTAGCGCAATCAATAAAAAGCTATATATGAAAATTTAATGAGATCATGGGGGGTTCAGGGGGGCGGAGTCCCCCTGTAGAAATCTTTATTATCTAAAAAAACGCAAGAATTAGTAGCTCATGAAAATTTCTAAATATCCTTACATAACGTTTTTAATTTAACGCTTTTAATATCCAAAAACTTTGTATCTTTTTATTCTTATAAATAATTAAGTAATTTGGAAACTTTAAATTGCGGTTTGCAGGAAATTAAACATTACCAAAATGTGTTTAAAAACAGTGACTTGCAGAGCTGACGTTGAGGCTCCTGATCTGCAGATTTACTAGTTTTATCAATAGTGGTTCCTAAAATGACACACCCATAAGTTGCTATTAATTGTACTTGCCTACATCACATACATTTTTTGTGCACACCTAGAAACACTGACACATCCAGTGACCACTTTGAACACTGTGATCACTTTAAACATTTAACGCATTTTATTCACTTTTCCTTCGGTTTTGAGAGACGGAATAAGTCATTGCACTGAAGACATGCTTCATCATCATCATCTGCAGAAAGATCCATGTCTTTGCCGTGATCATTCGATCTAAGAAAGCGAATTTTCGTCTGAGCCTGTAGAGCTCTACGTCTTGATTGTGAATTATGTTTCTCAGCAGTTTTTGCTAGCCCAAACAGTGCACCTTCATGCTTCCTCTTTTTTAGAGGATGATCTAACATGAGGTGCACAATGAAGTGGAGGTACATAGAAGTGGTCTGATAAATGAAAATGATGAAGATACTTCTGGTAGAAAAATACATACGTCTTCGAGTATCAGAAACAGATGTTGTCGGCGCTGGAATTGGAGGAGGTGACATTGAAAGTGTGTAAATTAACGGATTAGGTCTAGATAGTCTGCTATCTGCAGAACTTGCGTTGCTGTCGTTGCTTTCCTTATTTTCCAGTGGACTTTCTATCACATATGAAACACAGAAAACATGATCGAGAAAGATGTCTGGGTTCATGGGATAGCTTCCATTTTTCAAAAACGGGCATGTTATTTTACCTACAATCACCATGTTGTATACAGGGTGTATCTGAAATGCTTCAACAAACTTGGGGGGATGATAGTACTCATCAAGGATAACAAAAAGTGCAATGGAACATGGGGTCGCAAATGACGTTTAAAGGGTGTAAATTGCAAAACTAATAAAAATATCGTAATCTGGCATGCTGCTTTTCTGCAGAACTGGCTAGTAGCACGAAGCTGGTTTTCCTTTCACTTTGTGCATATCCGGTCAAAAAGAGAGAACAAAATCCTGGAAGAAAGCCAAACTAATCTGTGAGAAGGAATCCACGTATGCAGGACTCCCGAAGTCTTCGAGAGTGTCCGCCAGTCGGTTCCTCTGTAGATGTACTCTGTGTAATAATGCCCGCGGTCGACACTTTGAACAATTGTTGTAAAATATTTGTTTTCTCTGGACATCACGAGCTGTTTTGTACCTATTCTGTGCAATAAATAATTTTCTAGAGTGTTTCTTTCTTGTCTCCGTTTGTCCATTTTCAGACGCATTTTCTCGTTTTCATCCTTTAAACGTCATTTGCGACCCCATGTTCTCCATTGCATTTTTTGTTCGTCTTCATGAGTACTATCATCCCTCTAAGTTTGTTGACGCATTTCAGATACACCCTGTACACAGAGTCAGTATTTGAGATCATATGCATTTATAAATTTTTGCATATACTGAAAATAATCTAAAATT
The DNA here is from genome assembly GCA_963932465.1 of Maratus speciosus. Classification (NCBI taxonomy): domain Eukaryota; kingdom Metazoa; phylum Arthropoda; class Arachnida; order Araneae; family Salticidae; genus Maratus; species Maratus speciosus. Next base: position 424,204,306 of record OZ010796.1, read on the forward strand.
AAATACGTCTTCACTCCATACTTCAGATGTGTAATCACTGAAATGAAACAGACGTGAATTAGCCCCCAAAAAGAGTCCCAAGAAATTTCTGACGAAGGTGTAAACAATTTCTTTGTAAATAATGAAAAATGTAAACTTGAAAACTTCGCCATTAGCTTATCGTTGCTGATCGATTCCACAACATAAATGCGTATCGTTAAGTGCTGCCCTCTGGCGACAATATTAAGAAACATAAGGCATGTCATTTTGGGATATTTTCCCCTAAAGAAAGTACAAAACATTATAAATTGAAAAATATTTTTTCTTAAGTATTTGACCTTTATACAAGGATTCTGCAGCATTTTTTGTTTCGTCTTTATCATAAAAAATGACTGAGATACAGCTGTTTGAATTTCTAGGGTGGCTGACATTTTGCAAGAATTTTATTTTTATCATGCGATAGCACGCGTACTTATTAACACTAGAACGACCATAGCGGTTATTTTGACCGCTACCAAATAAGAATATTTCGATTCGAACCAGAAATTTCTTTCGAAAATAAGTTAAATATGTATCATGGAGAAATAAGTTAAATAAATAAGTTAAACAGTTTCAAATAAAAATTCTGGTGTTAAATATTTTTATAACACTTGAGTAAAATTTACGGTCGTTCTAGTGTTAACCTATTTGGATGTAACTAAGCATGCATACAGAGCATACGAAGGTCGCGATAGAGTTCGTTAGCCAGCTTCATCCGCCATCTGGTTTTAAAATTGCGACCGTTTAAAAATTTTTGAATTTTGAATTTTAAAAGAGATACAAAAAATTAGAAATTGAAAAATATTTTTTCTTAAATGTTTGACCTTGATACTAGACTTCAAGAGCATTTTTTGTTTAGTCTTTATCTTAAAAAATGGCTTTGATACAGCATTTTGAAATTCTGCAGTGTCTGACATTTTAAAACATTTCTGATTTCTCTCATGCGGCATCACTCGTATATATTAACCGATGTCAATGTGACTGAGCATGTATACAGGGCTTACCAAGGTCTTAAACAACTTCATTCGCCATATCGTTTTAAAATTGCGAGCGCTTCAAGATGTCGCCAAACTTGGTGGCCAAACATAATTCGCTGTAAATGAAGCCAACTTGGACATAGCTGACTAATTTGAGGAAAATTCTCATTCAAATTCAGTATTGCCGAAAACTGGGATCGAATCTTCCTTAATCTGGTTCCACTCATTTTAGCTACGTGTGTTTGAGTAAAATAAGCTGGATCTTTAAAAACAAGAATATGAAAAGCTACTTTTTCCTCCCGGTACAAGCTGGAAGGATTTTTTACCGGTTAAGAAAGTGGTAGAAAACAAGACATGGAAAAACATTATCACAACTAATGCGTAAATGCACTTGAAATTATGCTTTCTGATTACCGAAAATAGAAGTGAAATGATGAAAAGGATTTTTTTAATGTACTTTTTCTTCTTTTTTTGCGTATGCGCGTGTGATTTGTTTTCAATAAAAATGTTATTAAGAACAGGGATAAATATAAGAAGAAATTTTTAAAAACACAAAATAAAGTTTATTTGATTTTTAAAAATATATGTTGAGGGAAGGGGGTGTACGTTATTAGGTATTTGCATAAATTGCGATTTGAAAAAAGTTTCTTTATTTTGAAATTAATTTTATCATCCCCAATCACTAGTATAAAAAGATCAGAATGTAATCCTCTTTTTTCTAATGCTGAAAAACATTCTACAAATTCTTAAAAGCCATAAATCTGGAAACTTAACATTACTTTGCGTTCTCTGGAGAACAATAAATACCATGTTGAAAATATTCTGCTTTCATTCTGTCCGAAAAAAATAGTATATATCATTGGGTTACGTTAACACTTAACAACACGTTCACAATTTGCACTTCAAGCTCTTTCCTTGTTAGATTAATTTCATTAGAAATGGAGCTATTGCAATCACTTTGTGTATATATATTCATTTACCAGTTTGGGCATTTATTATGTTCAAAATTGGAAAAGCAATATTAAGGAGGCTGGGCGCGTAACACGGCATAAATTACAATAAAATATAAAAAACATAAAAAAATCAAAATTTTTGAAAAAAATAAATTAATAACCCCCTAACCCCCCCCCCCCACACACACACACACACACACATACCGGAAAAAAAAGATTTATGAAATCGAAACGCCACTACGGAGGGTTGAAGTCGGGACTGATGAAAAAAGTTTACAACATTTATTTAAAGAAAAACAATAAAGATGGAAAGGTTATGCACTTACACAATCATTTTTCATATGTTATTCTTCGTAAGGGTACCTTATTCTAGTCTATAACTATACCCTCTTAAATTAATATTTACTTTAAATTTATTTTTATTTACTACTAATTTAACAGCAACACACTAAGTATCTATTATTATATTTTTTAATCTTTTATATTTATTTTATACTAATTTACCATTTACACTCATCATTCTAGATCTTGTTAATGATATTAATTATTTACTTTCCTCTAGTAAGTTTAGTTTTATCACCTTATTATTCTTTTTTAATTTGCATATTATTTTTTGTCTAAATTTTCAGCGATGCACTTTCATTTATTTTGTTTTTGCCCCTTTGATTGAAATCTATTAGCTTATTATATTTAAAGTTCTTATCTATTATAGTTGAATTTTAATGCATTTCTTGGATATATTAATATTTTTCAGTTTTCCTGGGGGTTTTTTTATTTTATTTTATAAGGAACTTAATATTATCATTTTAGGCCTCATGTCGGCAATGTTCGACTAAATAACATCTTTACTATGAATTGAGCATATAAAGTTCCTCTAAAGATCTATAATACATTCATAGTTTCTTATTTTTGTATTTTCACTCTCCTGTGGGGGTTTTCCCCCATTTATTTTCAAACATGGATATTATTTTTTAAAACAAAAATTATTTCTACTTATTTTTCAATAATATAAATAAGGAAAAAAATATCAATTTTATTACTAAATGAAGGTAGAAACTTTTGGGCGGTGTTTCAAAATAGAAATTGGCAGAGATTAAACAACAGGGATGTAACAACGCGATTCGCTTACTATGTTTCTCTGTTCAGCGTTTCTGTAAAGGAAAAATTTAGAGCCTTTCAAATGTGTAATACTATGTGTACGCATTATTTTCTTATTACTGTATATTTTCATAGTTACATAAATAATTATACGAACAAATTTATTATAACATGTTTTTTAATATGTATATGTTACTCTTTAAACGTTTTAATCCAATAAAGAGTGTTAAAATTATACTAATTTAATATTCTGATGTGCCTGAAAATTTTAATTTTCTATTAATCTAGGATTTATAATTCGCCTTAATCTGTTAAAAATAACTTACTTTATTATTGTTATTTTTTTACGTCTTCGAATTTAACCACTCTAAATATTAAACATTTGAACGATTCAATAAACTATTGGAGTCGAAAATGCAAAGGCATACTTGAAATATGAAATTGAATCTGGTCACATGATATATGGAATCGAAAATGGTATGTAAAACCCAAAATAATAAATGAGTTATTTTCATTTAAAAAATACGAAGGTATCTATTTACACACAATTAAAGTAATACAATTATGAGATTAACTGACAGCATTTGTGTTGAAATATTGCTAAGTTTAATCCTTTATATTTAAAACATAAGCGATATATTGAACGATCCCTAATTTTAAAGCTCATTCTCTTATTAAAGAGATAAAATTCAGAATGAAATACTCCCTTTATTGTCCTGAAATATTAAAAATATTATGATTAACCAGCGTCGGAAAAGAAATATTTTTTTATCTATTCTTCCTCTGGACCTATCACCACGGGCGTACATAGGATTTTATTAAATGTGGGGGAGGGGGGGGGGGGCGAAAATTGGCTAAAGGTAAAAAAATTCCAAAAGTCTTTGTTTTTCAAAGATTCAGAAAGGCGGCCAAACTTTATAATTGCTTTTTGGATTCTTTTGTCATTGTCGGTATCTATGATATTTACGGAACGATTGTTTTCTAAACTTAAAATTATGTAAAACATTAATAAAAAAAAAATTCCTGTTGGATCAGCCTACAGGAACAGGTAGATTTCGGAGTTAAGTACTAATTTTACCAACAAAAACTAAATCAAGATTAGAGATAAACACAGATTAACAATTTTATCTGGCGGCTTTTGACGAGTTTTTAATTTCATTTTTCTGTAACAGTTGGTTTTATCAAAATTATGTTAATGCGATGTTTTTCTTTCACCCCCCCCCCCCATTCTTTTTTTCTGTAAGACTTGGTCTTATCAAAAACTTGTCAATATAAAAGTTGTAGATAATATCAAGAAGATTTATAATAAATTTGAGCAGATTTTATATCTTGCGAATTGCCGAAGTTATTTTTTTTTCTTCAACTCCCCGCCCACTTTTTTCCTCCTTTTTTCCAGTAAAAGATGGTCCTGTCAAAAACTTATCACTATAAATGTTGTAAATATTAAGAAGACTTATAATAAATTTAAGTGGATTTGATATCTTGTGAATTGACGAAGTTATGATTTTTTTTTTCTTAAAACCCTGTTTTTTTCGCCCCTTGACGCCATTTTAAATGATATCAAAAATCTGTCATACATAATTTTTGACGCTTTTCTTAAAAATAATAATAACTTTAAACCGATTAGATATGTATCATAATTAAGAAGTTATGGGGTTTTATTTGTTTTCACAAAAACCCTCCCTATTTCCACCCCCTTGGTCCAATTTTGCCCATTAACCAACTTCAGCGAGATTTTCTATATCTTGATTTTATTTAGAAGCCGTAAAACAAAACACATGTATCATTGTACTGTTAAATACTATACTTCAAATTTTTAAGCTTCTAAGAATCGCACATTTTCAATTTTTATACCGTCGTATTGGGGAAAAAAGTACTTTTAAATGCAATTTGTTTCAAAACTGCATCTCAATTTATTTTTGAGATATTAATTTTTTTGTAGTTTTTAGCACTTTTTGTATTTTATTGGCAACTCAAGTACTCCATTTCTGCAGAAAGTAAAGGAAAAATAGTTGGAAGAGATTTGTACAGAATTATGAAAGTTATCGTGTTCACAAAAAAGTGATATATAGATAGACAGATGGATATAAAATTTTGAACTGGGTGTGGTTTTGGGTTATAGGGTTCATGATCGGCCCAGATCTGCAAAATTTTTTCAGAAATTCCAACATAGGTGAAAATATAATAGGTAGTGTTTCTTACGAAATCTACCTAATACGCTCCATAATGGTGAAAGAAAGACTCAATTTTTGACATTATTGCAGTAGAGTAGTATTAACTAACGATTTTGTTTTTGTTTAAATATTTATAAATATTTTTTTAGCTAATCACTGTCTGTAATAATGTTTTTATTTTATAATCTTGCTTGTTTATGTATTACTTATTTATACCAGTACAAAGTGCAAATGGCACAAGATATTTTCTTGAAAAATAAAATATAGACTATTATATATAAAAAAATATTTAATATTTTTGTTTCAGTAAAAGAATAAATTTACGTAAAACTATATAAGATGCAATTTACAAATGATTTTCTTAGCATACCACATAAAATACTTTATTATAAATTATTATTATTATTTACTCCTCTTATATTTTTAGTATTTTATTGCACATTCTTTTTGTAATGGGGGATTTTTGTTTAAAAAAAATCTCATCATTAACATACAACAAAACCTGCTAAGACGCAATCGCAAGATATTAGAAATAATTCGTTTCAAACAGACTTTTGTGTTTTATTCATGTATGCAATACTTTCCGTTTAATACGGGATTATGAAACAGATACGTTCCATTTTCACAGGTTTTAATGTATTTCGGCTTTTTTTTTTTTTTTTTTACATAGCTGCCAACTTTTCTTTTTTCAAGTAAATTAAAAATGTTTTGATCTTGAAATTTTATTTTATAAATGAAATCAAATAAAAAGACACATTTTATTAAACAAATTTTTCTGTTCAGAATACGTTTATTTGACCTGAAAAAAAAGCGGAAGGTCGGCAACTATACATTTATATTCACTGACAATTTTTTATAAAGTTGTTTTTTTTTGGGGGGGAGGGGGGGGAGGGGCGCAGGGGAGTTGGGCATATAAGGAGTAAACTGAAGTTTGCACACAAGCGTCTGATAGAGCTGACGCGCCCCTGTAAACAGCAATACAATTAATAATATCTGTAATAATTTATAGTTTTTAAGGCTAATGTCAGACGGACGTCTTTTTGCACGCTTTTTTACTTACGTATTATCCCTACACAATGCGGCATTGTGTAGGGATAAAACGTAAGTAAAAAAGCGTGCAAAAAAAGACGTCAGTCTGACATTAGCCTAATTACTTAAGACTTTTTTCCAACTGCTTAAGATTTTAAGGCATCTTTCAATTACGAAAAAAATCGTACAAAATTATATTTATTACTTTAAGGAAAAATCTGTATTATGAATCGGATGGTTTGCTCTTTGCTTTTCTCAAGTCTCTTAGGCGCCTTTAGAAAGAAATATCCCCTCGGATTTTAGAAGGATCTTTTATATTTATGAGTCACGATTTCAGCGCTATCAAATTTCACAGTGCCACTCGGATATCATTAAAAGCATACTGTATTACGTTATCTCTATTTCTCAGTTACAAAGCATGCTTAGGATAAAGGCATATAGATATCAGAGGTCACACAGAAGGTTTTTCTTTTCTAATTGATGCGATATTTCGTACGTAAAATGAATGAGCATCTTCTCACTTACCACTATTTTTACTTAAAGATGAGTTCATTAATATTTATAAATTTTCTAAATTTACTTAATGCATTTGGGAGGGGGGTTTTGTCTTTCTTTTTAAGCGAATTACAGCGAAACACGACGTCAGCTTTTAACGAAACAAGTGAACATTTTGTCTCTTATTTTATATTTGAGAAAAAATATTCTATATTCATGTTATAATAATTTTATAATTGGAACTAAACCTTTGTTTTTAAGTAGTACTCAACAATCAGAAGTGGAGAAACACTAATTCTCTTATTTTTAAAATTAATTGAAGTTGGACAATAGATAAATACTAATAATTATTAATAAAATTAAGAATAATAACTAAAAACCAGAAACAAGTTTATTTTTCATAAATTAGTTTTTAAGAGAATGCTAATCTAAACACGGGGAAATTTTTTAATAAAGCAAATATTTTACTCTACGTTTAACATTTTATTTTGGAATGGAATAACATGTATTTATATTAAATTATTTTGAGTATTAATAATAAACCTGCATGAATAAAATTAAAATTAATTTTTTTATTATTATTCATAGCAAAATGTAATTGTTAAAAATAAATTAGCATGATTTTAATATTTATATTTAAAAAAAATTGAGTGTTAAAATAACTTGGTATAATTTTAATATTATTTACATTAAAATGCTTTTTTTAATTAAAAATGAACCAATGTGTATTATTATGTTAATTACGTAAATAAATTTCAATTCTATTAACTTTGCATTGAATTCATGTTAAGATGAGGGTTTTTTTTTTCAATTGTTATGCAAATTTCTTCTTCCAAACCGATTTATTTAAAGTCTGGTAGGTTAAGATAAGAAACAAGTGACGATGCCAAAATTTTCTTACCTTTTTTTTCCCACGGCGTTACGATGACAGAAACGTTGCCCTTTACTGTTTACCCGTACTTTAAGTAAAATAAGGTTTTTTAAACTTTAAATATTTCATTTAGGTAAACAGAGAAAAATATTTTCTCTTCTACGTATCGTCTTAGGGTATAATGCCAACATTTACGCATTTTTCCTACCACTATTTTTTATAGAAAAATTTGCCTTATTTAATCCTAAATTTTCGGCGATTTAAATAATACAATTATTTCTGTTTAAATATAGAAGAAAGAAAAGAAGTGTAAGCGTTGACAGTTATGTTAGGGTATAATATCTGAACTTTGGTAGAAAAAGGGCCAGTGTCTATTTTTGACATTTTCAGAAACAGCTAATTTGTAAATTTTCTTTTAAATTTCTTAGAATTATTATTGAAAAAATTATTTTGCTATGGAATAAATTAAAGAGAAGGCATTGGCATTTCTCTATATACCTATACCTATGATTATTGTAAAGTTACTGGTTCGCATAAAAAAAAAAAAAAAAAAAAAAAAAAAAAAAAAGATGATTACTACACAAAGCTGCTCATTACAGAAAGATTAACATCATTATGGACATTGTTTTATTATTATCATTATTATACCTATGACTATTGTGAAGTAAATGGTAGACATAGACCAAAAATGGTGATTTCTGACATTCTTATAATGTATAAAATAAACTCTTATAATCTTATAATGTTTTAGAAAATAGTGTTATTGTGTTGCTGCCTTTGAACTGCCGTTTAACACCCAGTGCCCGGTTAATCTTATATTCGGCTCTAAGGAGATCAAAGGGGGAGGGAGTGGGATCTAGTTGGGATTTATATCTGATTTTAGCATGTTTTTTGTGGGGTGGAGGGGGGTGGAGACGCAGTTAGATAGCTGAGTAGTTTGCCTTTGTGATATTCAGACACTTGTAATACTTGTTAAAAAGAAAATTTTGGAGTAACATATACTAAGTTTTATTTATAATATTATATTGCAGTATTTTTACAATGAAAAATTTCTATTATAAGTACATAGATGCCAACATCACTTAATTATTCCGGAGTCTGGTCCAAGACAAACCGGAAATTTTATTTAATCAAAAAATTTTAAATGAAATCTAATAAGTACTTTATGGAGAGATCACACGTTTCCTTGCATACATTTTCCGGTTTTAAACATGTTTGTCTTCGATCAGACTCCGGAGTAATTAAGATATGTTGGCATCTATGTAAGTGTAATGGTGTTGATTACGTATCTCAACATATCTCGAAAATTATCCAAGAAAAATGTGATAAAATAAAATCGTATAATTAGTTGAATTTATATAGGGTCAAATTTTGATGTAGGATATAGCCCATATTTTCCTTCCGTAGTTCTCATAGTACGATTAAAACAATTAATTAGTAAGATTTGGTTAATATTTAAACATTATTGATGAAATACTGATTAGCTTACGTCTTAGTAATAAATATGTATGTTTACCTGGAAGTATTTCATAATACTTGTAATTACAAATATCCGTGAAAATATATCAAGGCAATTTATAATAGGAATCGCAAATCAGTTTAATTAATTTTAGCACTATAGCAATGTAAATTGCTATAATTGTAGTAAATTATTTTGTTTAAGAAATGTGTATTGTTTAATTAAAATATTCTAAGCATTTTACAACTGCTTTATTGTGTGTGCAAAAATAAGTCATTTGTTGCGTTTATTAAATAATTTATTGAACCATTATTGAACCACTTATTGAACCATTTAAAATGAGATATATAATCAATTTAGATTTATTATTTCTTCGTTTACAATGACTGCCTTTCGCAATATGTAACTACCATTTAATATGTATAATAATATTGCCAAGTACTCATATGAGAAAATGAAATAAAAAATAATAATTTCCTAAATAACTAAAATAATTTAATAAATAACGAAAATAATTTAACAAATAACTAAATAATTTAATAAATAGTTAAATTACGCTTATAAATGCGTACGAAAACAGAAAATAAAATTATTTTCTAAAAACTTTTTTAAGAAGCAGATTTGTGTTACACATTTTAAAATATTATTTCTTTTATTGTATATTTTTTATTTTTTTTCCTTAAATTTTTGTGCCTTTTATTAATAATGTAATTAAAAAATATAAGCATTAAGTTTCGTTTTTCAAGTTTACACGATATTCCAAATCCATTACTTCAATATTTTATATGAAATAAAATATTAAACTAGAAAGAAGTTCAAAGAATTTCATAAACATTTGACAAATCTTTATAATTTTTGAGGTAGAAAAACTTAAATAACTCTCCTCACCCACCCCAAAAAAAACCTGAGATAAATGAACTTAAAGATTTTTTCCACTGTTTCCTAAAGTTACCCAGTTATTGTAAAAATATCTGTAACTCGGCTTTCTAATAACAGAAAAATTCTGTAATTTTTTTTATACGAAATATTTTGTCAAAAAAATCTCCAAACAAACTTTTTTGTCAAATTTTGAAATTTTTGAGGTGCTAACTTTCCTTTAAATTTAATACATTTTAAACATCACCCTGCTTAAGGCTTCTCAAATCCAAACTGTCTACTTTCTGGCACATTTTTAATTAATTTTTGCTCACAAACGTATGAAGTTGCAGGTGTTCCTATTAAGAAACTATGTAATCGACATGTTTTTTTCGGTTAAAAAAAAAAAAACATTTTAGGAAATGCCGTCAAAAGTTTTAAACCGAATCTCCGGACTGACAGTGCAGGAATGGGGAAAAAACCTGCCGTCCTGAGACAACATTGCTTATAACTCAATTTTGATCCCTTTATTGGAAAATTAAACAGTTTGATTACAAATCACTTCAATAATTATGCCTGCAAGTATTGTGTTTTTATGTTTTAAAATGTGTCAGGAAGTTTAGCGTCGTTGTGCGGGAGGAGGGGGAGTATTTTATTAAGAACTGCCTAAAGGAGAGCGGATTTCCACTTTGTTGACATAAAAAAATAAGGGCTTTTTCGTTTCTTTGTGTTTTGGTGAACGGTAGGTAAAAGGCCAATAAATGCAGAATGAAACTGTGTGCACATACAAATATACCCTTCATTAATTTTTAAAAATCGACGATTAGATTTAAAAATAGGCTTACAAAATAAAATCTTATGATAGTGTCAGGAGCCAATAGTCATGATATGGGGGCGGATGAGTTACCCCCTATACACTGTCTGGTTAGAGAAAGTGCAATTTAACAGGCGGAGCTGCCCCTGTACCAAATTTGAAAAGTAAATCTCATCAGTTGGAAAAGTAGTTCTCTCCATCTACAACCAGAGTAAAATATTTTTCTCTGTTAAAGTAAATAAATAAATAAATGTTGCTTTGAAATAACCTGAAATTTAAATAAATAGTCTCTGACATATGTTTTCCGTTTTACTTTTAGTGGAACTGGATTTGTACAGGCGTGGAGAAAAAAAAGTAAACACCCTCTACTAACTCCTCAACAAATTATCGTAGAAAAAAGTTACTGGTACCGAACGATTGGAAATAAAGTCTACTTTTAAATGATGTATGTAAAATTTACTTAGGGGGTCATCTACATATTAAAACGAATCCAAAGTTCATTTTTTTCAATGACAATACCCAATTTTAACAAGATATTTCAAATCTTTGGTTCAAATTATGCCTAGATACCGAATTTAAAGTCATTTGAATGATAAGTTTTTGAATTATAAACATTCAAAATTTAGTGCTTCTAATGTTAAATTACATTTTCATATTTTTATTTATATCTCCAGAAATTATGCTCCTAATGTGCTAATTTTTTTTGTAGCAATAATACTAATATACCCAAACATAAATACTCTGAATTTGCAATTTTTATAGTTTTATGATATGAATTATGAATTATGAAATTAATATTCGAAAAAAGTATGAATTGCAACCTACGATTTTTTTGATGGAATTAGATTTATAAAGTCCTGCTTTATGTAAATCCAAAATTTAACATTTTTCTTCCAAGTAGTTTTCAAATTATGCTTAAAAAATGGCAAAATGATGGTTTAAGGGGCCGTCTGTAATAGAACTGAGTAGATATTTTGAAATTTCTTCTGCTGTCCTGTAATCTAGCAGGCTTCATTGACTTCTTAATGTGCCTTGATCAAGATGGGGGCTCTCTCGGTTAACAATCGATTTCCGAACTTCAATTTGGATACAGCCCTTAAAATACGCTCGTTTTAAAATAATTAATTTCTCAGAAACTTATGGTATGAATTGCATAAAAATTTGTTTTTAGGCTAATTAAAGGGTGCAGATTTAATTTATGCTGTCAGAATTGTGTACTGCTATTGAAAAAAAAACAAAGTTATGGTTTCTTTTAATATGTAGATGGTCCCCTAAGCAAATTTTATCTATGTCATTTAAAAGTAGACTTTATTTCCAATCGTTCGGTACCAGTAACTTTCTTCTACGATAATTTGTTGAGGAGTTAGTGGAGGGTGTTTACTTTTTTTTTTTTTCCACGTCTGTACATCAGCAAAGAAACTTACTAATAGATTAACCGATGACTTAAAAAAAAAAAAAAAAAATACTTTTCCATGCTCAACAACTCGAAATTTTCTGCCACATTTTCAGATTCATTTTTAATAGAAAAAATATGAAACTTGCTGACGTGATTTTTGAAAAGATTTATAAGCGACATGTGTTTTTATTTTTCTTTCAATTAATTAAAACTTGATTAATAAACAGTTATTTTCTGAGTAGGGTAATATTTTTCGCTTCTAACACAATCGCTTCGAGAAATTCTGTTCAAAATGCCCACTTTGACATCATTTTTTGAAATATATTTTGCCTCTATCAGAAAATCAATCATTACGGTACATTATATTGTTTCTGAATAAGAGAATCTACCAATTGGGTGCGTTTGAGAGCAAAAATGAATTTAAAAATGGGTAAGAAAATAAGCAGTTTGGATTTGAATACACCCTTAATAAGATGATTTTTTTCTTCAACCGCTATGTATTTTTAATTTGTTTTTGCTGTAAGAATTGGTCCTATCAAAAACTTCTCTACATAAATGTTGAAGACAATATTAAGAAGATATATGATAAATTCATGGGGATCTTGTGAATTGACGGAGTTATGGATTTTTTTCTTCTTCAACCCCCCGCCCCCCCCTTTTCTTTTTCGTTTTCAATTTATTTTTGCGGTACGAATTGGTCCTATCAAAAACTTGTGAATATAAAAGTTGTAGATAATATTAAGGAGATGTATAATAAAATTAATTGGATTTGATATCTTGAGAATTGACGAAGTTAGAATTTTTTTTCTCCCCAAAACCCTATTTTTTTCGCCCCTTGAGCCCATTTTTAAAATTTTCAAAAATCTGTGATACATAAATTTTTGGCCCTATTTTTAGAAGTAATAAAAACTTTAAACTGATTTGATATGTACAAAAATTAAGAAGTTATGGGGTTTTTCGGTTTTGACAAAACCCCTCCCTATTTCCATCCCTTGGTCCGATTTTGCCCATTAACGAACTTGATCGAGATTTTATGCCCCTTGATTTTATGTATCAATTTGGAAGAGATTTGTGCAGAATTATGGAAGTTATCGTGTCCAGAAGAAAGTGATATATATATATATATAGATAGATAGATATAAAGTTTTTTTACTGAGGGTGATTTTGGGCTCTGGGGATCATGATCGGTGTAGATCTGCAAAAACATTTCAGAAATTGCAACATAGGAACGATCGCAATAGGTAGTATTTCATACGATCTACCTAAAATAGTAAAATGAATAATTTTTAAACTTCGACTACCATTAAATCGGAAATATTTATACGAATTACTGTATTAATTCAAGAGGAATAAAACATAAAGAATAAAATCAAACTGAAATGAACTACTTCTATTACTTTAATTGTAAATGAGACATTTTCGCGATTAAATAAATCCCAATTATATGCAAGAATGCTAATTTTGTTTTTTACTTTCAATTCAAATACTTTCATTCTCCAACCATAATTGAATCATTTGTAGAGCTATTCAACTACAAAATAAACTGAGTGTTTGCACGTGATGTCTTTTCTGTAAAAGGATGTGAACTACATGAATATGAAAATGTATGTTTAATGTGTTTGTATTCACGTAGTATAAAAAAAAGTCTCATCCCTTTTCAATGGAAAAATCACGCAAAGCTCTTTATAATGACAATCCCATGGAAAACAATCTTCCATTATATTTTATTTCAAAAAGATTTTTTGCATTAATAATCAAGTTGTGTTGGTTTACTTTGAATAACATATAATGAGAAGCTTTGTGAATTTAAAATAGTCTATTCCGTTAGCAAATCCATTTTTGTTTTCTTTCGTAGCTGCTTATTTAGTCTTTTTAAAAGGATTTTACTTTTTTATCATCAAATTTACATACAGGTTTTCTGTAATACGTGTGACATTGAAGCTTACATTGATTTGTTGAAAATTTTAATCTGAGCTCATAAAAGAGCTCATATATATATTTTTTTAGTTGGCGTTCTTCTTAATAGTCCAAATCATTAATAAATTATATGAATTGTGAAGTTGAACCTATTAAATTAAAATCTGACTCTGTGTTTTATTTCAAAACTCCTTTTCCAAGATTATTGAAATGGTGCTCAAGGACCTTCAGTTATTCAAATGAATCCGATGATATAATTATAACCATCGGAATTTTTCATTTTCAATTACTTTCTGCTATGTCAATTCTTTTGTACATTTTAATGCAATTTCTGTAATGGTGGCGACTAAATTCCTTCACTATTGTGGATAAAGGGGGAGAAAAGGTAAGTAATAGGAATTATTATATTTTTATTGACTACATTTTCTCATAAAAATTCAAAAGATTGTTTTTATTATCAAATAATAAAAAAAAAAAATCAATATAGGTGGTGAAAAAGATTATCCTGATTAAATTACATTTTGAAGAAAATTTCGAAGAAGTAAAAACACATGTTCTCCTTCAGGAATCAGTTTATTCTAGAAAACAAAAAAAAAAAGTCTGCTGACAAATAAAGAAGTCGCTGCATTGCAACTTTTATAAGAGCCTTGCATTTAACTGTGCAGTTACCGCTATAGCTTTTTCACTAAATATTCCTTAAATGTTGATGTCAAAACTTTTCACAAGGCCGCTAAAAGTGGTACGGTTAAGCGACAGAAATGGAATTTTTCTAAACATTTATTTTAATTCATAAATCTGAAATTTCTTTGTATATGTTTGTCATAATGAGGTCATTTTCATTCCACCAGCTCCGAAATTGAGAAGCCAAATCTTAAGAGTACGAAATGCTTTTGACAAATGAAGTCATTGAAAACGTGCGTTTTCCCTGAGCAAAATTTTTAACCTGCATTCCGAATATGATTTCATACATAAAATTTAGCACTTAAAAAATTAATGTTATAAATCTTTTTTAAATGTTCAACAGAATCCAAGAATCTGAATATCTCATGCAATTTAACTGCGACACATCGGGTTACCAAGCAGCTAGCTACATCTATTTTTTGTATCTTAATAATCCAAATATTTTGCTGGAGTTTGATAAATTGCCTTCTAGGAAACATTTAGATGGCAATGTAAAAGAAATTTTTTATAAAATCGGTTGTTAGAGACAAAGTTAAAATTGGCTTTGTTGTTTCTATAAGCTATTCTATGCTTGCAATATCACATTCTTTGGGTGTCCCTGTAAACGAACTATAAATGCTACTTATTCTATACTCTTGAGAAAGCATGCTGCATTATGTATTGGTGGTTTATATCAATCCCATTATGTTGAAAATATCATAACATCAATAAAATGCCCCGTAAACTATTTTCTTTATAGACCATGATGTAACGGAAAAATTTTGTGTATCCCTGTTAACAAACTATCAATACTATAAAATTCATTTTCAATACGGAACATTCTATAGTAATCCTTAGTAACATATAAAAACTACTTGACAATTCGAGTATAATTAAGAGATTTGAGGAAAAACAGACAGACAAATCGAATTCATAAAAACTTTTCAACTATTTTGAAAAATGTTAAAAAGCAAGTTTCTCTAGTTAGTTGATATACCTACAGTTTCTAAGTAATTAATTATTATACAGACGTTGATGATACATCTCAAGTAATGGATAATGAAGAAAGCAGTTAAAGTCGTACCTACAGGACTTTATTGGATAAGATATGTTAACTTATCAACTTCCGTGGGAGGGGGGGAGGATTAACTATTGGGGCATTCACCCTATGTTTCCCATAAAAAAAAATTGTCTTATGAATTTCCCTATGAAAGTATCAGTTCTTTTCGTAAGGCAGGGTGTGTATTTTGGGGATATTACTGATGATTGTGTAAGAAAATTCACGATGTTTAAAAAGTATTTCTTGCATTTATGTGAATGTGAGAATTAATTCTTTACAAAAATAAAGTTTTTAAAATTTAAATATTTCTTATCCCGAGAATAACTTTTTAATTTGACTTTTAATCTCATTAGACGAGAAATGAGTAAAAATTGACAAATAAATTAAATTATGCTACATTTCTTAAAATGTTTTCTTTGAATTACTTTGCATAAGGATGTAAAATAATCATTTTTCAGATGATTAAATTTTATGAAACGAATGAATTCAAAACATAAATAATGAAACAAATTTAAATTATTTTATAATTATATGAATAATTAAGTTTAAAATGCATAAACAGGAAAGGAAATATAACGAAGTCTTTTTTTTTTTTTTTTTTGGTTAGATTAAATATTTTAAAAAGAAAGTAGAATTCAAAAATAGTGTAAATACATCAAACTATATTTATAGCTAAAAATAGCTTTAATTATATTTTTTAACGTATAAGATCATATTTCGTATTTTGTAGTTGATTGAATTGAGTGTTTTATCAACTCCAACATAATAAACGAACCCAAGAAACGTCTTGTACATATATTTATCTGTACCTTTTTCCGTGTATTTCGATTAGAGTTCCTTTATTGCATTTGTCCTGTCAATATTCATAAACTCTATAAATAAGCTTGGCCGTGGGTTTTGTTTATATATATATATATAACAATAAAGTTAACTAGAAACTTTCTCTCCGGTGTAATAAAATATTAACCTCCTAAAACATCTAATGATTTCAAACTAAATACTTATTTCCTTCTATAAATTATCCCCCACGCTAAACGCCCTCCTAGTTCATTTTTCTGGCATATGGGGCATTCTCACAATCTTTTGACTTTTGGGGGAAAAAATCTGGTGAAATTAAACTTGTTAAAATAACATTTTAATCTGATAGACGAATGCCTTAATAATTCAAAATAAAGAAAAAATGGTCAGCAGCGAAAATTTTTTTATTTAACTGAGGTTTAAGTTAAACTTGCGAGTTTAATTTTCCTTACCGTTTTACCCCTATAACTTTTTATTTTCTTCTAAATTTTTACTCAATGAATTTGCATAGTACCCACAGAACATTCAAATAAGAAATAATAACAATGTAGTACTTTTAATATAGAATCTTTTGTATAACATTGTCTTAAGGCTGTTCATAACTGCTCTGCTCAACAAGCGCAAAACGTTCTGGCACATTCACAAATTCATTTTTTAACGGAAAGATATAAAATTGGAAAGCCTGGCCATGGAAAAGATTTGGAATTGAACTGTTTTTTCCATTTTTTGATCAATCAATTACCCATTGAGTTATAAGCAATTTCGATCACGTGACAAACCCGTTTTTCGCCCACTCTTGAGTGATTTTTCTACCTTCGCGCGGAAATTCGGTTCAAAACGTCCACTTTGACACAATTTTCTGAAAGATCTATTGCGTGTACAAAAAAATGGAAAAAACAGCTCGATGACATAGTTTCTGAACAACAACACCAGCTAATTTCGTGCATTTTCGAACAAAAATAAATTAAAACTTGTGTCAGGAAGTTTCCCTTTTTGATTTGAGAACAGCCTTAAAGGTGTGTTAAAGAAGGGACGGTGAGGGACGAAATGGTAAAAAAATGGGCGGTAAGGATGGAACGGTAAGGAAAATTACCACCTATTTTTAGGAAAATCATGTTAAGACTAAAGCCGCTATCAGATTCACCAACTTTTCGAGCAATTTTTGAGCCAACTCTTGATTTCCTCTAACTTTTCGCGAAATGTTGTCTCGACACCCAGTGTTATAGCAAACAGCAATATCCCCAATTTTTTATCCGCATCTCTCAAAACAGTCTGTCCTAGCCGCAACTTTTCCTCCCACCTTTCAACATTTCAGCGAATCAGAGATAAGCGATTGATACGAAAATGCGATAAATATTGACGGCTGGTACTAGTAGTACTGGTTTTCCCGGGTTTCCCTCCAACTTTAGCAAAGACAATTGTAACCTTTTTCCCCCTTTCAACTGGAAAAAGTTGGGGTTAAAATCGGCTGTAAAGTTGGTTGCTCGAAAAGTCGGTGAATCTGATAGCGGCTTAAGTGATAGCTACAGTGTTAATTGATTTTTAGAAACAGTTGTTAACATTGGATTAAATTAATTTTTTTTTAATTTACCTCGAAAAGTGCAGGAATAAACCTTGGGGACGGTGAGACTACCAATAAAGCCACGATGCTTGAAATTGATATTTAAATGCTGATTTAAATTCTACAGTAAATTTCCTGCCAAAGAATTTTAGACATTATTTCTCTAGCATACTTCTGCATGAGAAAAAACTTGAAAAAAATTCTGTGGCTGCATCTGAAATGATTTTCTATATAATTTTAGAAGAGGGATGGTAAGGAATCTAAAACCCAGAGGCAGAGTTTAAAAAATAACAACCCTAAAAATGTGTGCAGGTTAATTTTTAGCTACATATTTATATAAAACAATAGTTCCAGTTTCAGAAAAAAATTACATCGAATTGTTTTTATAGAAACAATTTTATACAGACAGCTCCAAACTTAAAAATCAGCATCAGGGACACGGGACGGTAGATGAGTTTTCCTGGTATTTGGACCCCCAACATCGTCCAAAACTTATTTATCTCGTTAATAGTGTTATGCAATAATGCAATGGGATGTTCCCAGTATATGAAATTAAAAAAAAACACAAAAAAGTGTATTAAATGAAAAATTATTATTCAGAGACATGAAAGTCAAAAGATTGTGAGAATGCCCCATATATATAAATTTTAAAAATACAAGCGATTGAGATAGTTTGTCTTTTCATCTCACTGAATTTAATGATATTTTGTGCCCGTTAAAAAATACTGCAAATCCATAAGATCGGAATATTTTGCTTTAGTAAGCGTGTTTGTCCTAATACGATAAATCAACATCTAAAATTGTCAAAGTGTAAACTAATCAACTCTTAAAAAAAAAAAAAAAAAAAAATGTGTCTAGTTCAAGTATCCTCTTGTATTTCTCGTGTTACCATTCATAAACTCTACACATATTTAATGTCTCGAGAATTTTTCTGCATAACGTATTTGTTTATACTTTATTCCTTCTGTTCAATACAATAAGCTAACCCGAAAAGGCCTTGATATATTAAAATTAGATCCCTTTTCCAATTAATCCAGTCAAATTTCTTTACACAAATTATATTTTTCTTTACGTTAAAATGTCTGCAACTTCATATTACATTTAAAATTTTTTCTTTAAAAATATATAAGGCTTTTACATATAACAGACTTCGCTCAGACAATGATGTTCTTTCTCAGTGTTCATTTTCAAAAATTAATGCAATGCAGACGACAGTAGGTTGTAGTCTGCGTTTACTAAGATTATCTTATACAGGGTGTCCGGTCTCAACGGTGTCCAATGGCTAATTCCTAAACCGATAATCATAGACATATAGTTCCAATTTAAAAAAATGTTTTAAATGAGGTAAAGAAGTATTTTTAAAGCGATTTAGGTCAAGAAAAACATTTATTTAAAAAGTACGAAATTTAAATTTTTATACGGTCCCCCGGTCCTATAAGTGATATTTAGTAAACTTTTCGTATTTCTCTAACAAGTACGGCAAAAAAATTCCCATTCATCTAACTCTAAAATTGACCGAGTTATGACATTTTCAATTTTATGACTTAAACCACTTTTCTGTAACCGAAAACAGATAAGTTGAACCAAGCTTTCAGGGGTCGTACACGAAGTGCTTAAAGTATTATAAAGGGCGTCCACTCCAAACGATGTTCAATGGCTAATTCCTAAACCGTTAGTCAAAGACATATAGTTCCAATTACAAAAAGGTTTTAAATAATGTAAAGAAGTATTTTTAAAGCGATTTAGCTGAAGGTGCTGCCCCCTATAAATAATACGGTAGTGTTAATTTTTAATAATTAACTTTCAGATTGGTTAAAATAATTGAAGAAGTGAGTTTCAAAACTCGCCTTATCGAGAAAATCAAATTTTGGGAAATCGCGTAAAAACTTTAAATGCTTCCATTGGTATTCATTGAAAATTTGGAGATTGTAGTGTTTGATTGGTACAGTTATACCAATAGAATAGATTGATAGAGAAACACGATTTTTTAAATTTCGGATAAGGTGAGTTTCGAAACTGATGTCCTCAATTGAAATTTGACATTATTATTATTATTTTTTTTTTTTTTTTTTTTTTTTTTTTTTTTTTTTTTTGTAAGGAAATGAGTGTGTTTCTTTTGCTGATTTTATTTTAACAAGTTGCATTACTTTTATAAGCTTTTAACTTACGACGTTCGCATGCATGTCTTCCTAATTCAAAATTTGTATTCCAATTTTAACTCTCTTCCAAATATCCGATCAAGATTAAATTTTGCATAATTATGTAAATCCAATGACAATTTAATATTAATATGATTTTAGGTACGTACCATTTATATTTATTTTACAGGACCACTCCAAAAATTTTGTATACATTATTGCGTACAAACAAAAATTTAAAAATAAAAATCAGTAACATTTATTTAAGGCATAGAGATTCACAATGTAATTTTTGCAAATGAAAGTGCGTTGCGGTTTATATTTTTTATACAGTGCCGCACAAAAGAAGTCAGATACATTACGATGTATGAGCAGGGATTGTTTATTATACATTTTGATGATATTATACTGTTTTCAAATTCAAATTTTTAGTTCTTTATAAAAACTTGTTTGAAAAAAATATTTTAGAGACCAAAATCAAAGCAGTAGTTTTGGAAATAATACTATCGAATATGGAGGTCGTATTAAGTGGCCTCCCAGGTTGCCAGATTTGAATCTTTTAGATTTTTTTTGTTTGGGGTTTTCTGAAAAATAAGGTATATGAAAGAGAATCCACTAGTCGAGCAGATTTGTGGAATCGTTTTGCTATGGCGTGCAGATCTGTAACACCTACAATGTTGAAAAAAGTAGAAGAAGAATTTATTTCACATGTACATTTCTGCATTGTAGCCGAAGGGACGTCACTTCGAGCACGTTTTAAGATAACCTTTATTTTTATTAATTAAGTTTTAGATTAGGTAATGTAACTATGTATCATTTTCTAAAGAGTTGTGACTGTTGCTTTTATAATCATTTAACAAAATTTCTGTTACTTTTTTTTACTTATATTTTTAGTACAAGTTGTATATTTTGTTTTAATATGTCAGAATGAACAAAAATCTCAAAATATATTTGTAATGTTAATTTACTCTCAATGTTTAATGTTAAATTTATATCTGACGATTATTTTTATTTCTAGTAAATTTGTGACTGACCCCTATTTTGCAGCAAAAAAGATACTCCAACTTTAAACATCTATTACTCGGTCAGTTTTAATCGCAGAGGAATGGGACTTTTTTTGTCTTACTTGTCAGTGCAATAGGATACTTTTACCAAATATCACTTATAGGACCTGGGGACCGTATTAAAATTTAAATTTCGTAATTTTTTAATAAATCTTTTTCTTGACCGAAATCACTTCAAAAATACTTCTTTACCTCATTTAAAACATTTTTGCAATTGGAACTATATGTCTATGACTAACGGTTTAGGAATTAGCCATTGGACACCGTTGAGACCAGACACCCTGTATAATACCAGATTTTGTTTTCAAATCCAATATCCGTCACAAAATCAGAAGTTTAGCAAAAACAAAATCCTTATTAGCATAAATTTTGCTAGACAAAGTTACACTGACCGCATCATTCGATATTTTTACATAACATCTAAAAGAACAGCCACGGTACTATACACTGCTTTGAAATTCAGACTGAATATTTAAATTATATTTTTAAAAAATGTTCTCTTCGTTTCTTTTCGTTGACACATACATATGCAAATGCACACTTGATCGAGAAAAAGTTGTCGAGCAAAACATTACGACTTCAACTTTAAACTGTAAACAGCGAATGTGCCATCAGTGACACCAGCTAAAACACTGTTGTCTTCGCTGACATTATGCAAAAATCGATCGATGCGTGTGTAATATGTGTGAAACCTTGACACGACAAATATTTGTACGCAATTTAAAGATTTGTTTAGTTTTTTAATTCTAGAAGAAGAAAAAATGAACATATTTTTCGAATCGCGGAAGTATGTTTGTATTTTGAGAAGATCTTTTTTTGTTGTAAAAAAATGAGGTGAAGAAGAAAGAAGTCTTCACTTCTCAATTCCTTCCTTGCCTTGACTGAGGCTATCCGAATCTAATCATCTCACTTTCCCTTTCAAAAAAAAAAAAAAAGAAAATGCGTTTCTCTCATATTTCAGCATTGCGAAATTAAATTGTTTTAACTACTTAATTTTTCCATTTTAAAGTAATGAATATGCATGTACAAATACAAAATAGGATATACGGGTTAATTTTCTTTAGGGTTTGTTTTGTTAAACACTTGAAATAAAACTTTTTATGAATAATTAAATTTTAAAAACCTTAAAGAAAATTACCAAACATATTTGTGTCTTTTTAATCTTTTAATATGCATTCTGTAACTAGCAACATCTTTATGTGTGCCTGGGGCCAAGGCAGAATGTGAATTATTACGTTTTTTTCTTTAAAATTGAAAAAATATATTACGAATTTAGGGTAATCATACTGAACAATAATTAAAACTACTGTTATTAATACTGTTTTATTATCATAATTAGTAATTGCATAACTGCCACCATTAGGATTTTATTTTTAAGTCAATCATATTTTTAACTAGAAATTTTAACTCGAGAAATACAACAAAGAAACAAGTCGCATTTTATTAAAAACATTTTCTGGTTCAAAACATGTTTATTTGACTTTGAAAGAAGCCGTAACTGGAAAAAGGAACTCTAATAACTTATTCCCGGAATTATGTTACATATTCTAATTTTTTTTTATATTATCTAAAATTTACGCATTTGTCTATATTTTTTCTGTAGATCGATAAGACTAGGATATAAACAAAAGATTCCTTTCTTTAACCACTGGATAGTTATACGTTTCCACTGCTGTATACTTTAAGATAATCAAATAAGTTAATAAAGGTTCATTTCTATGGAGCTCGGCTAAAATCATTAGGTCCCAGGGACACAAATATATTCAGACGGCCCTCGCTATAACACAGCAATTCTAAATTTTAAAACAATTTTTCTGGTATCTTTAAATATAGCCGCTTAATCAATTCAGAATAGGCCATACGTTGACCGACTCCCCCCCCCCCCCTGTTCTTTTTTTCCTCTTATTTGTCTTGTCGTCTAAAATAAGGCACATTTTTAATGAAAACTTGTTTTCTCAATAGTGTTTCTCAATAAAATGTTTCTCAATAGTGCTGTAAGTTTGTAGCATTTTATTGTATTAATAAACGTAATCAATACCATTCATTTACATAATCACATAGCATCATTGTACAACAGTACATTCTGATGATTCAATATGGAATATTTAAAGAAAAAATGGAGAGAATTTTGTGCATCTTAAAATAGATTTCTTCCCTGTAATGCTTTTGTTTCACCTGAATGCCAGCTGATAGTTGCACTATTTAATGTTAACGAATCTTAAATGTCGCATTAGTTTCAATTTTATACTCTGTTTAGAATTTTATGGTTTCCTTTACTAAACGCAGAAAAAATTTACTTTCATTCTACTGTTATCCAGAAAGAATTCAAATCGTTTCAACTAACTCTACTGTAAAAGGAAATAAAAGCAACATATAGAATTAATAGAAGAATATGGTTATAGAAAAATATAATTAAGAAAAAAAGAAATATCCATGTTACAATAATTATCGGATTACGTCTAGAACTTTCAAAAGTTTTAAATAATTTCTGCAAGTATGTTTAATAAACAAATCAATGTAGGGGAGAGTAGTACACAGTGAGACAGCAGCCCCTTTGACATATAGATGTAACTTTTTATCCAAGCTGGCACACATACATAACGACCTCATGTTATGCAACACATGGATGTAGTTTCGGCACTTCAGTTACTCGTCCGACAAAATAGTAAATAATTCTTTATTTTATAGTGGTTAAAGTTACATAAACGTCTATTTTAGAGTTTATTTCCTTCAATATGACACATATTTACTTAACCAAACCTAGCTATATCTAATAATAGACCATGTCGACAAAACGAAATAAACTTTTTAAAGCGATGAAATTGATGTAAGAAATGTGGCATCCATTTTGTTACAACGTAACGAAAGTACACAGTGAGACACACAGTTGTGGTACACAGTGAGACGTGTCTCATTGTGTATATACTCTGTGGTTCTGATGTTTAAAAAAGTTATTTATTAGTAAAAGAAGGTTTCTCTCTCTCTCTCTTTCCGTATGTATGTATGGGCGTGCGATGGCTAGGGAAATGTACTAAACGTAAGAGGCTGAAAATTTGCATGAAGGTAGCCCAAGGTCTGCCATTGTCCATCTGAGGCTCATATTTTTAATATTTTGAAAATTTAGAAATATTAATTAGAAATCCTAAACTACAGAAAATTACTGATAGAATGTAAAAATGTATGATTTTTGAAAACATATACATTGTCTCATTGTGTACCACTTGTTGTACACAGTGAGACAATTTCCGATACTCCGTTATGCTGCTTCTGTGATTTTATAAATAACTTTTTTGAAACCATTTATACTTTAATGTGTAGCGTATTTGTGTAGCTTAAAGATGTAACAATTTTTTTTCAAAAGAATAAAAATCGTCACCTTCGTTAAGTAATAATAATTTTCGTCTCACTGTGTACTACCCTCCCCTATTGTTATTATTTGGGATGAATTATGACAATATACGTAAATCTGCTTCAAAGATATCATGAATATTATTGAGTAAACTTTATTTTGGCTTTTTGTTTTCATAAGTAACATTTATGAGTAACAATTGAATATTTATAAGTAACATTAGTGTATACTTCATGTGTTGTATTTCATTTATTATTATTGGAGAAATTAGATTATGTAGCCTTATTCGATAATCTTAAATTTGATTATTTTAAAATTTTAACGTCAGACTGGTCAAAAGTACACTGCAAAAAATTCTGTAAAGACACGTAAAAGAAACAGATTTTTGATGCATTTACACTTGTTCTGTATTAAAAAACTATGATCAAGGTTTTCGATCATTAGTTCACACATTTTTTCACAGTTGGTGGAAGAAATTAGTGCTTATGCAAGAAATTTTGTAAAGAAGAAGATACGAGTTCCAAGCATATTAATTTTGCAGCTGTAGTATAACAGTTTTCGCACTTATTGCGCATTTTTGCAACAATAAATGTATCACATACTTATCGAAAAATTGCTTGTTTCATGCTGCGGTACACAACATTCGCGTGCAATGAACTCACAGTACTTAAAACATTCTTCAGTATTTTTAAAGCATGTAAATTTACAGGATCTTGGGTATTTTTATGCATGTAATTATGAAGTTTATGATAACTTTACAGAATGGGCAATCCCATTCATTTTGCAACACATATTATTATGCTTATACGGAAATTCAGATTCACTAAGCTTCTTTCTTCCTCTTCTTGTAAATGAACAGGATCAGCCTTGATAAATATTTTGATTTTTTAGATAAAGAAAAGCTAATACTCGGAATCTTTCTTATATACACAATTTATCGTTTTAAAATTCGTTATTTCATACTAAACCTAATGATTTTGTAACATGTGAAATTCAAAAAATAAAATATAGCAGAAATAAAATGTTAACTTTCCTTATGTTATCAGGTATCTTACTTTAAGTTTTAAGTAATATGTAAATCCACTTAAGGGCACGAGAACAGTAAGGAAGAAATAAGAGAACTGGTTCAGGCACTGAACCGCGCCACCGCAATTTGCTCTCCGAAACCACAACCACCACCACCAAAATACCTGAATTATTCAAATAGCGTTAGAACATTGGTGTTATTTTAACATTTAATTAACATATCAGAAAAATTCTGAAACGTCTGAATATCGCGTAACCGTAATAGTATAAGATGATCATTTTTATGAACATTGAACTGTTGCCCTAAAAATCATGCCAGTGTGACTTCATATACAATCTGGATGTTTTCAGCAAATAAAATATTATAATGAAGTTACGCAAACAAATTCTTTTCATTAGTTTCTTAAGAATAATACTTAAACAGTTTACAATTACCTCGCGGCTTTGATAAATCTATTGAAACATATTAAGAGATGCTATTTATAACAATGTGATAATGCAAAGAATTTTCGCAAGGTAAATGCCCTTAAATATAATTACGCTGGAAAAATTTCTTTCTGGAACTGTCCTGTTTTTTTAATCGACCTTCACACAAAGGTAAACCTTGACCTCGAAGTGGTAACACTATTTAAAGGTGTTGTCACTTTTTAATATGGCTGTAAAAATTAATATAAAGGATATGTTCATCACGTATAAACACGGTAACATCTCAGATAACGGTGGAAAAAAAACAGGTTTCGGCTTCTGCAGGAAAACCTTTACTTGTTTACTTTCTACGGTATAATTCAAGGCCACTTTTAAATATTACGATGATTTTTCATCACAGAAGAGTTACATTTCATAAAACAATTCGAGATATTTTGATACAGAAGAGTTAACTTGTCGAGTATTAATTGAGCATTGAAATGCCATAGTTTAACATTTTAATTTTAGCAGTAAATAGATTGACTCCAGAAATTTTTTTTAAAGGAATATTGGGAAAAATCTTGATGTAACTTCATGATGATATAGCTCTTTAAACATATGCAAATAGAAACGCAATAATGGGTATTTAAAATAGCACTTAATTTAACCTTTTCATTAAAACATTTTCTTTTGCGATTTCAGTAAAACTTTTGTGAAACACAATTTGAAATTTTGCAGACAATAACTAGTAAAAAGATCATTTATTATTCCATTCGTTTCTTATATATTTTTTAAATCTCACACTGTCAAACCATGAAATTTTTCAATCTTTATGGTTAATACATGTAGGAATAAGTTATTATATCGAATTATGAAAACTCTCCAAATTAATTCTGCATTAACTTACTTTAAAACATTTTCTAAGTATTAATCTTGTTTCCATAATTCAACATTTTAAAAAAAATTATAGCTACATAATTATTTTACTAGATGGAGGTTTTCCTCATATTTTAGATCTAATAGAAATGTTTAAAGAACGAACATATTATTTCAATTTATTTTTATAAATGTTTCATTTATTTTTTTTTTTACTGATAATTTAACTCTCAAGTTATTAAATGGTAAACTGTGATTCCAATTAGACTGATTTATATTTCATATTTTCAACCATATCACATCTTACTTTAATTTATTCATTTTTGTTAAATTTAACTTTTGTATGAAGGAGTAATTTATTTGTCTTTATTTGTATTTCCAAATAAATACTGTCTGATAAGTAGTAGAATCTGCACTTAAACGGGAAATTGGGACAGCGGAAATGCTCACTCATTAAATCCGATTATTTCCTAAATCTGTTTGTCATTTTTAAAAAATAAATTTGAGAAAATATGTTCATGTAGGAAGTGCGTTTGTCATAATTTTGACATCTTACAAATATTTAATAGTGCATTAGGCAATTATTTTAAAGTTTCTATGTATTATTAAATATATGAGGAATAAGAAATAACTCAAACTGTCAGTTATAACTAAGACTTGAGATATGTTAGGCCTTTCATGGACCATTTAAATTAATTTTTACGAATGGTTAAGATATTTTTTCTTTCTACGAGATTATTAGAAAAAATAAAAAGAATATTCTTCATAAATAATATCTTTTTCATTTAATTTTCTATTCTTAAAGTTTTCTTTCAGATTTTTACGTTAAATACTATAAAGTTAAAAGAAAACTTCTAAAGATGGAGAACCTGAATCGATTTTTTTTTCCAAGTATAACTGTATTATAAATGAATGCATTGCAATGGAGTAAAGGAATAGCGATTACAGTCGGTATGCTGGTCCACTAACACAGGCGTACACAATACCCCGTCCATGCCAACAATGATTGGAAGAGCTTGGATGATAAAGGTGGTAAGCGACACATTCATCATTTTGAGAAAATGAACTGTAAAGTTCCAAATCTTTATTTGCGTTTATTGTCAAATGCATTGAGATCTTCACTTTCTTGTTAAATAAATAGTCACATATTATTCCATTTTATATTTTGTAGATTTCACAAGAAATTGTTTGAATTTAATGTTTAAATGTACATGAATAGCTGAGAAATATTTTGTCCGAATAGTCTGAAGAATAACAGTTGCGAGACTGTGACTAAAAGTTATTGAGTATGTATCGAATACATGCATGACTATTTGTGC
Source organism: Maratus speciosus (assembly GCA_963932465.1). Lineage (NCBI taxonomy): Eukaryota > Metazoa > Arthropoda > Arachnida > Araneae > Salticidae > Maratus > Maratus speciosus. Next base: position 424,232,618 of record OZ010796.1, read on the forward strand.
TTCAGTTTATTTAAATCTTTTGTAGCACAGCCCGCTTTAGACGGGATGGAAGGGCAGGCGAGGTCGATTGACCACTGGGAGCACAAAATATACAAAATGTTTGATTAATACAATTCATAGGGGATATCGCTAGTAGAACCGCCAGAATGTAGCAAGGTGATTTATCATGGTCGCATTCCTAAATTGTAAAGCTACATAATAACCAAGTAACATACTAAAAATAAATACGTGTGATTTTACAAAATTTATATTTAAATACGTGATTTTAAATACTTTCAATAAGCCTAAAAATACTTTTAAAATATTAGAGTATTTTGTTTATTATAACCCATTGTCAACAATGGAAATATGGGAGGGGAACTGACTATTTCGTTCCCTAAAAGCGATACCCGTCGGCCTAATCGTTCGGAGTTTTTCCGTGGTTTTCTTCGAACCTTGGATTTCCATGCGTAAATACGGGTTGGGTTCCCTTAGAAAGACCCCCACGGAGGGCACTCTCCCTCGGGCCTATATCCCTCGTGCAGATAATCGGCCGTCATAAATAACACCAACACCCTAAAAGCGATAAATTTGTGAAACAATTAACTTTCTGTCAAACCAAATGTACAGTTTTCCTCTTTAGATATAAACTCTTATTATATAATGGCTCGTTTATAAAAGGATTCTACTATATTTTGCAAGAAATTTAATAACGATTGCTATAAAAAAATATTTTTCCTTATTCTCTTATACTTCAAAGCACTTTCACAAACCCCATTTTTTCTTAGAGACGAAATATACGGAGTTCAGACATAATTGCTATCAGATGTTATAATTTCTTTTCTTCGTGTTATGACCCCGGACAGAAGACACATGGCTTTTCTCTCTGTGTCTTTCACTTTTAACTTTTCTTTTTCTGTCACCGTCCTCCGACTTTTCTGACTCAATTTTCTTCTTATTACTGATGAAATAAAGCAACTAAAAAGTATTGTCAAAGAAAGCGAAAAATTGATGTGGCTGTAGACAAATTATCGGTTGGCATTTTGTAATTTTCTCAACCTTGAATAAAAAGCGATTTTTAGACCAATACTCAAAAAAAAAAATTGTATGACAGTTATATTAATTTATTTTTCTTGTGTTTTTAATAGTTTTTTTAACTAAAATTAATTTAACTGTAAATTTCCTTAGAGAAGCATGGAATAGAATCATATATCCTATTCAGCGATTTTCATTTACAAAATAATAGGTTATAACAATAGTAATATCTCTTTGTTACATTCTTACAAAGAGCCTGATTATCGCAGGAGCAAACTCCACTGATATTTTACAATAGAATATTTCTCCATATTTAAATCAGAAATGGCATTTAAGTAAGATGAAATGGTGAAAATCTGCCCCTGCGGTAATCGAACACTGATTCTACATTTTTCCGGCTAATTCCCTAAACAGCTAGTTAGCCAGCGCATGCTCTGTTTGAACTGTCCACTTCTGAACTGAAACGAACTAATCTATTAAAATAAATAATCATTGTTTAACGTCTGATATACGAGTTAAAAATAAAAAATATATATTACAATTCATCAGACATACAAGTAAAATTACATAAATACATTTAATACAATTAAAAAGCAAACGTTTCGAGCTAAATTTTAGCCCCTCATCAGTGCAACAAAACATTCAAATGACAGAAAACTATATATCATGTTTACAGTTAAAAATTATTAGCAGTTAAAATTAAACAAAGTATAATTTTTTTTAAAACAATGCTGAGTATTCAGGAGGAAGTGCACATGATTAATTTATCGGCGACATTTGCTTACGAGTGAACACACCTTCCAGAAAAACTCTACTTTTAATATTATTGCAACCAGATCTGATAACTTTCATATTTGCGAAGTCTGGGATATGGTCGGTATCTAAAGAATGCTGTACAAATTTTGACTGTAGGTTTCCAGACCTACCGCCGCGGCGAGCGGCCCATCTTCGTCCGCAGACCTTTATTCTTCCACTTATTCCGACTCTTTTGCGGAAGCAAGTTTCATAGGTCCCCAGCCACGTCCCGAGTAAGAGACTCTCTAGCAAAAGATTTATGTATTATGTATTTATGTAATTTTACTTGTATGTCTGATGAATTGTAATATATATTTTTTATTTTGAACTAATCTATTGTTGATATTAGAATTCTTTAGATGCATCGCATCGAATGTCGCTTAATAGATTATTTATGTTCTTTTTGTTATTAAATGCATGTTTTGTGCCGTAAAAGAATATTGATTTTTTGCTGAATATATACCACTGAACTACTTAGTTGATATTAGATTAAACTTGAAATGAATATTTAGATTAATTTGATTAGAATAGAAAATTTTTGGTAGGGGCTCGGCCAAGATCGAACACGGGCCGCCCGCGTGGCAGGCGAGCATTCTACCACTGAACCGCCGATGCCAAGTTCGGATATATATTTTTTTATGCTTTTAAAGAAAAAAATATTTGTACTTTGTGACAAAAAAATGCATAATTTCACATAATAAAATTAGTTGAAATCGAGAAAAATGAAGTTTAAATGAACTTTTGGAGATTTTCTTTTTAAATACAATTCAGTTTTTTTTTTGAGCATATGTTCTTAAAAACAAAGATGGTGTCCCATGTGAATCAGCATATATGCATCAAAAATGGGACAAAAAAAGAAAGTGAGAGAGAAAGAGAGAGATATTAACGCATTTTTAGGTCAAGGTCAGATTTTTTTTTTTTAATTCTTAGTTACATTTTATTTGGCATGTGTTTGAGTATTTACAAGTTATTTGGAATTAGGCCATTGGGTCGTGCACAACCCCAAACATTTATTTACTAGTTCCATCAAACTCTGTCCTTTCTATTCAATCGATCTATATTTTTCTGCACCGTTAGATAACCACTATCGAATTAGGAACATTAAAGGTCGATGTTTTGCTGTCTAAACAAATCGAAATTAATTTTTGAAATTCATCCCTATGTAAATCCAAATAAAAACTTTTATTTCTTGCACTTCTATACATTGAATACTGTAGTAAAGCTTATGAAGAACTTTCTCTCGTTTTCTTCACCATGCCTTTAAAAGACAGACATAATCATACAACCTAAATAGAACAATGCTACGACGAAAAATGTAAAATTAAGGGTCTACAAGACTTTCCGGTCTAAAATCATTAAGATTTGCAAAATATTAATTCCCGAAACTATATTATGTTACATTGTTTGTATAGTTGGAATAAGACCTTTTACTTCATATTATATAAAGTTTCATAATGAGGGATCTATAAGATTTGCACTTTGAATTGTAACTAATTTTTTTCTATTAACTTAAAGTTTAAATCTGTCATTATTTTGATTGCATACTTCTTTTAAATAGCGTTTTAGTCTGTTTAAGACTACTATTCGTCCTACTTCATTGTTTGAAATGACACAAGGCTAGTCCAATCCGTTTGGAGTAAGTATTCATCTCGACTTCAATTTGTCTGGATTTAATTGTTTTAAGTATCGTGCTACTTCATTCAATCCAGATACTCCGGGTAAATGTGTTATTTAACATTAATGAACGAAAAATTATCATTCAAAGTCGAAAATATTTTTCTGAACAAAAGGCTCAAAAGCTATGCGCCGGGATTATGTAGAAGTTCGAATATAATTGGTAACTAAAATGCTTCGCAGAAAACTATAGCAACAGATAATTAATGGATAATGACAAAGTTTCTTTCAGTCACTTACCCCAAGTTAATAATATTAATAATAGCAATAATAATAGTAACAATAATAATAATTTTAATAACAATAATAATAATAGTAATAATCATAACAATAACAAAGGTGGAGTTGATAAAAGCAAATGCAGAGAAAATCCATGCGACTTTTTATAAAACTAGGGTATCTAACTCCGGCTTCCCATATTACAGAATAAAAGGGAAAATCATTTTTTTTTATTGAAAAATCTAATAATTTTTTACATTTACTATATATTTTTTTAGATTGATCACAAACACCAGAAAGAATTTTTATATGAAAATTATCAATTAGGTAATCAAACAAGGGATTGAAATTTATTAAAAACAATACTTTCGTATTAGTCTAATATAAGTAGATAATAACCGAAGAAATCGCCAAAACAGCAATCTCGTTGCAGCAGCGTTTTTGATTAAGATCATTTCAGTGGTTTAAGCAAATAGACCGATTAGGTGTCTGTTAAATTGGTGTTTTATTTAAATTACATTATTTTATTTATTTATTCATGAAGTTTTAATTTTGTTATGGAATATTGGCCGAAAACAAATGCTGAAATATTTATATTGTTTTATGTGAAAATGGATTAATCTTTCGTAATTGGGTTGCACGCGATAGAGATAGATTTATAAAAAAATCATGCTTGAAAATTATTTTTAAAATCGTAAAAAGTCGGTAAACTGAGCTGCAGTTTTCAAAAAAATTGCATCTGTATGAATTTTTTTGTGTATTTGACGGCGTAAAAATTAAAATTGTGCGAGGTTTAGAAATTTAAAAGATTCCAGTAAAAGCGAAATTTTTTGGTAGGTATTGCCATCGTCAATATGATGTCACCGTTACACTCGGACATGTTTTTGCTTTATAATATACATTTAAGGAATAATTGCCAGAGAAAAAAAACACTCCTAGCCACAACAGACGCCTAATGCAGAAAAGTTTTGGTGTGGCTTTTTTTAGGTTTCAGAGGAAAATTAGATTTCTCTGAAAATTTCAGTATGACAAATCCATGTTTCGAGTTTGTCAAATTAGAAATTTCATAAAAATTTCTATTTTGATAATATAGATTCTGTAATGAATATTATAGGTAATCTCTCTCTTTCTTACTCTAAAGTTTTTTTTAAAATAAGCTGCTATGGTTACGAATACTTTTTCCATTCAAAAATAAATAATTATATACAAGCAAGATACGACACGGTAGCCACCGAAAGAGAAATGTCAAAAGTAACTTAATCAAATAAATACCACTTTCTCGGTACATATAACATGTCCTTCGACATTCAGAAACAAAAGGTAATAAAATCAATAGGATTGTAAGAAAACTGCAATTCAACTAGATCAATTGATTGATAATACAAAATTCCAATTATTTGGCTAATGAAAATTTACTAAGAGATTTTATCTTGATTGTTTTCGTCATGCAAATGTCAGTCTCTGACATCATCAGGAATAAACATATGCTATCAAATGAAGTCTTTTGGAAGAAAATAACATTACAATATGCAATTATGATATGTTAGAAATAACTGGTCGGATGAAAGTTTTTGTTTGAAGACTAATAAGCTTTTTACATCTTATCTACACGTTGTTTTTTTTTTTTTTCAAAAATAGAGTAGATTGACAATAAAAAAGGCATTATCTGATTTATAAAGGGTGTAAGTACAGATGTACCGGCATTAATTCTATTAAAAATAGAATGATTCGGCAAACTCTTTAATTCCCGAAATTATATGACCAGGTTCAAGAGCAATTTAATTATCTCTAATCATTAAGCAAAGTCCATGATCTCGTAATGAAGATAAAACATCAGGAAATTTTAAAGCTGATTGCAAACTGTTTCACCTGATGATGAGAACTATAACTAATAATTCTCAAAACAGGTCCCATTAGCTGTACGTTTTCTGGAATTTTGATATTTTGATTTATTATCTCCGAAGTTTTTATATATTCTTATCTCTATTTAGAAAAAAAAAAGATTAAAAACTTGGCATCCAGTAATCATATAAGATGTACTCTTTACAAAAACGGATGGTCCCCGCCTATATAAGTTTTTTTAAATAAATATATTTATTATAATTATTGTTATTATAAATTGAAAAATAAATTTTGGTCATTATTTCTCTTAGGTAAATTTGATTTAGCGATTCTCAACAAATTTGATGCTGGGCTGACTGTTTTCTATATTTGAAATTAGAAAAAAATGTAAATAGGTTTCACATAAAACATGTTGAAAAAATATTCTAAAAAAAAATCAAAATGCTGAGGTTAAACATAGACCAATAATAATAATAATGAAATATTACCTCTCGTATTAAATATCGATACAATGTTTTATCAGTGTTTATTTTTAGAATCTTGTGCTTCTGAAAACGACTGAGATAAATGCCACTTTATCGGAAATCTTTTTCCTCTCCTACGTGAAAACATAAAACATCTATTAAATGATGCTGAACAATTGGTTGAGTTTCAGAGTAATCCAACTTTGAAACTAAAATTTATGGCATTGTTGATACTCTTTTTTATGTTTATGTATGAAAGCGAGGGGTAGAAATCGCATGCCATTAGAATATGTCTTGTATACATTACGAATTGCTATTCGAGGCTTTAATGGACTTTAAAAAAAACTCTTATTGGAATTGTTCTTCAATTACCAGGATTGTAGATTTACAATTTCTTCAAATTATAGATGAATTTGAAATTATATATATATACACATATATATATATAAAGCACAATATATATATATATATATATATATATATATTGAAATAAATCCATGTATAATAGTATGTTACTGAATCTAGAAAAGTACTGTAATTTTTATCTATATCTATTTATCCCGCCGTCGGCGAGGGCAGAACGAAATTCAGTGAAGGCTAAGCTTTTTAGGAATTAGTTTTCTTATAAGTCGTTGCTTCATTCTAATAAATTAAAACACTTTAATCTTGATTCTAGTTACTTGCCCTTAATTTTGAATTAAATTATTTTAAGTCGCTTGTATATATATATATATATATTTATATGAAACGTAAAGAACATGTATAGATAGATATTCAAAATTCAGGAAATTACTAAGCAGTTTTCATAAACTGTACCACACTCAAAGACATTTGCAACATTACAAATAGTGATAGATTTTTATATGGCGCTCACATGAGATATCATTTTTACTAAAATTTCCAAAATTATATAAATTTATATCATTTTTTTCTATGGCTGATGTTTTAAGATTATGGCTTGGCAAGACCATTTGCAACGAGTTCTTTCTTGAGGCTATACCCAGTGGTGGAAAATTGGCGCAGAGGAGGAGCCTATTGACACCACTAATTGTTTATTGTCTTCTTCACCTGAATAAAAACTCGGAAATTCTGTCATTAGATAAGCCGAAAAATACTACAAAAATTTAGTGGTGTCAATAGGCTCCACCTCTGCGCCAATTTTCAACCCCTGCTATACCACTCCTTCTTTCAAGGTAATCAGTTTTTATATTCAATTCCAATGTAATTCAGGAAATGAAAAGAAATGAAAGAAAATAGAATTTGTTTTATAAATTGTACTTTATTACAAATGCATAAAAATTAATTTCATAAGAAGAAAAAAATACTTAATTTTAATTTTTTAAAAAGTTACTTTAAGTTTAATTTAAAAAAAGCACTATTCAGAAAATTCATCTGGAACATTAGAATAAAAATAATAAATAAACAATTAAATTTAAAAAATCAAAAAACCAGGCCGCGTAAAAAGCGAACTAATTAATTATTTCTCATTCTCATCACTGTGAAACATTTTTTTTTCAATTCCTACTACACCATATGGACAAAGGTGACCGGTCACTTGCGATTTTAGACGTTTTGTTAAATATCTACAAAAATACATGAGGAATTAACCTGAAATTGCAGATGTGTAAACAGTATAGTATACGTCATATATTTCCGGGAAGATTTTTCCCGAAACCCCATAGGGGACCGTCAAAAAATTTAAAAAGAACGAATATCTTTTGGATAACCCTGTAAAAACTAATGGAGCTAAAGCGTTAAACTCGAGATTATTAATAAGTGGCTTATTGTAATATACTGTGTTCATTTTTATGAGGATAGCATGTATACTCGTAGAGAAATTAATGTTTTTATAAAAACAGTCCCAAATTCCGCCAAGTTTTTTTATTATAATTTGCAGAGTTCTTAATATAAAAAAAAGTTCTTTTCAGAAAATATGACGAACAACATTGTACACAATACCCCGGAATCAGAATGAAAAAATAAGAAAAATTGGATGAAAAATGAGCACGTTTACTAAAAAATGTTTCACTACGCATGCGCGAATGCAATCAAAATGTAATGTGCATAATGTGTTAGCTAAATGTATAGAGCAACTTTTGTAAAAGTCTCATAAACATAGTTTGAAAAGTCTGATAATAATCGTTTATAGAATACGCTCAAAATCCGTTGTTCCCAAAATAAAGCAAAAAGATGAGGGATTGTATCCAAATACAGTATTATGTGCAATATTGTGTATGCTAAATTGGCACTAATCAATGAATATATGGATACAACCCCTTATGTTTTTGCTTCATTTTGGGAACAACTGATTTTGAGCTTATTGTATAAATGATTATTATCAGACTTTTCAAACTATGTTTTTGAGACTTTTACAAAAGTTGCTCTATTCACTTAGCTAACACATTATGCATATTATATTTTGATTGCATTCGCGCATACGCAGTGAAACATTTTTTAGTAAACCTGCTCATTTTTCATCCAATTTTTATTATTTTTTCATTCTGATTACGGGGTATTGTGTACAATGTTGTTCGTCATATTTTCTGAAAAGAACTTTTTTTATATTAAGAACTCTGCAAATTATAAGCAAAAAACTTGGCGAAATTTGGGACTGTTTTTATAAAAACCTTAATTTCTCTACGAGTATACATGCTATCCTCATAAAAATGAACACAGTATATTACAATAAGCCACTTATTAATAATCTCGAGTTTAAACGCTTTTGCTCCATTAGTTTTTACAGGGTTATCCAAAAGATATTCATTCTTTTTTAATTTTTTGACGGTCCCCTTTTGGGTTTCGGGAAAAAATCGTCGCGGATATATATGACCTATACAATACTGTTTACGCACCTGAAATTTCAGGTTAATTCCTCATGTATTTTTCTAGATATTTAACAAAACGTCAAAAATCGCAAGTGACCGGTCACCTTTGGCCATATAATGTATTAGCTCACACTCTCGCTATATATATCTTGTTCAAATTTTCAATCGTTAATAAAATACTTATTATTCATCCAATCAAGCTCAAATAAATTTTTTTTAAACTTGTAGTGGCTGACGCTTGATGTTAATCCAGTTTTTTTCAAATATTAATTCATTAATTAAATTTAATTAATTAATTTTCAATAATCGAGAGAGCCTCTTCTTGCTCAAGGTACGAGGGTGAGTCGGAAAATAAGTTTCCCCTGGCAACTGTGAACAGAGGTGTGTATGAAAGACAAAAAATTTAATGAAACATTAAAGATAAGACGTAACTTTATTTTTCTACTTAAGTGCCAAGTGAGTTGAGTCATTTGTCATATCCTTTATAAGCTTCATAAAGCCCTCAAGGAAACAAACAGGGCTCTGGATACAAAAGAAGCGTTGAACGGCTTGTGTGACTTCAGCATTGCTTACAAAGAAGTAATCAAGCATTGCTTTCGTCTGTAGTGCCCGTGCACGTCCGTCCAGGTCTCGGTCTGTCCAACACTTGCTGACGCCCCTCACTGAATTGGCGGCACCATCTCCGCATCATTTGCTTCGACATCACATCTGGCCCATAGACTCCCACGTGGCGATTATGGATTTCTGCTCCCGATATTCCACGTGGACATTTGTAGCGGACAACCACTCTCACTTCCTCCTTTGACCACGAATTCACAATGCTCTTTCTCTCCATATCTACCAGGAACAGAATGATGCAGAGCCCTGATTTTTTCAAGGAGCGCTTTTTGAAGCTTATAAAGGGGTATGACAAATGTCTCAACTCACTTGGAACTTATTTAGAAAAATACAGTTACGTCTTATTTTTAATGTTTCATTACATTTTTTGTATTTCATACACACCTCTATCCACAGTTGCCAGGGGAAACTTATTTTCTGACTCACCCTCCTATTTTAAGACGGAGAGAGCCCTCTTCTTGATCAAAGCATTTTCAGCGCCACTCAAAAAGGAAGAAGAATGGGAGAAAAAAATATTCTCTTATTGACCTACAGTGTGTATAAAAACTATAAGGACAGCAAAAAATTGTAAAAATTTTGATAAATTGAAAATGCGACAAGTGAAATGGTAATTTAATGTTGATCATAAAGTAGAAATACTAATTTAAAAGTCAACAGAATGTATCTGTGTCCTTTTTATTGCGAAAAAAATCATAATTATGCAAAAAAAACGCTATTTTTGACTGTGTAAAAACTTTAAGGACACCTGTATTTTTTTTTTTATAGAAATGATATATATAATTATTATTAAGGATAGACCAAAACAGGTTTTTAATGCCAAAACCGAATTTTGGAGATCTCCCTATTTTCGGCCGAAAACGAATATGTCCAAAAACTTTTTAAAAGTAATTAAATTGTATGTATTATAGTAATTAATAAATACATAAATATATTATTAGTTAATTATACGTATTTATTAAATATGCATAATAATTAATGAATTATGCGTATTTATGGAAATATACATAATTATTAATTAATTATACGTGTGGACCAAATTGTCTCTCTGTGCCTTAGATCCAAAATCTGAGTTTCGTTTTCGGCGAAACTCGGATTTTGGACCGAAACTCAACCGAAAATATCAGTATTCCGAAAATCTCGTTTCTTCCGTCGGAAATTTTTAACATTTTTCATCGATTTGAGCTTTGTCGGCCGGCTCAAATGAGACTATTTATTGCTACGAACTTCGTTGTTTGTAATTATCATTCATGACTGACTCAAGACTTGAATGCAAATTATAAAGCAAGCAATGCATATATAACTAAACTTTTTCACGTGTTCATTAAAAGCTGCACACATAACAGTAATACACTGCTCAAAACAATTAAAGGATATTGCAGTTTTAGGTGGATTTTGTATCTGGTAAACTGTTTAGCTGATTGATACATGGTCAACAGACATAGTAGGTTATATGAGAATAAATTACACATGTTTGGCAGAAAAAAATGCATTTTATTGCGCATTTGTGTACCAAAGGAAAAAAACACAATTTGTGCATATGAGAAAAAAAGAATAAGAAAAGGTGTTTTCTTCAAAGAAAATCATTTTCAGTAGGGGGTTTGGTTTCCACGGGCGGCCAGCAACGTTGAACACCTTTGAGGCATGGACTCAATGAGGCTATTAATGACGAGTTGGGGTATTCTGCCCCACTCTTCCAGAAGAGCTCTTTCCAGTTCTTGGAGAGTTTGTGGGGGTTGATGGCGGCCAGAAACTCGTCTTCCTAGAGCGTCCCAATCGTGCTCGATTGGATTCATGTCTGGAGAACACGCTGGCCATTCCTTTCGAACGATTCCTTCCTCGAAAAGGAAATCCTCCACCAGGTTTGCACGATGTGGCCTGCAGTTATCGTCCATTAAAATGAAGTTATCTCCGATTGCTGCAGCGTAAGGGACTACAATAGGTCTGAGGATCTCATCCCTATATCGGCGACCAGTCAGAGCTCCATCTCGAATGATGTAGAGGTCAGTGCGCCCGTCAATGGAGATGCCACCATACACCAACACTCCTCCACCGCCAAATCTGACACTTTCGTGCACGAACGCAGGATTATTCCTACTGCCACGGTCCCTCCAGATGAAAATACGCCTATTATCCGGATGCACAGAAAAACGGGACTCGTCAGAAAACAGAATATTGCTCCATTCATTTCTCCTCCAGTTGACATGCTCGGTTGTCCACTCCCTGCGGTCGCGACGATGCCTTGATGTTAATCTAACACATACCATCGGTCGGCGAGCATACAGACCTACAGCATGGAGCCGGTTTCGGACAGTCTGAGTTGAAATCGTGGTGCCTGTAGCCGAGCGAAGGTGTTGTTGGAGAAGAGTAGCGTTCATGGTTCGGTGTCTCCGAGCTGTTAACGCTAAATACCGATCTTCATTGGGCGTTGTTGCCCGTCTACGACCTTGTCCTGGTCTTCGGCCTGCACATCCACTCTCCAAAAAACGGTTCCAGATCCTGGAAATGACACTTTGTGACACTCCAATGGCTTGCGCTACTTCGGCTTGAGTTTGGCCCCCTTCTAACCTACCAACAATTCTCAAAGCTTCTGAATCTGTCAAATGACTTCGCTGAGACATCGTACTCATCGAAACAAAGCAATCACTGAATGCCGATCATCCTTGTCTTCATTCTCTTTTATCCAGTTGAAAGTCAAATTTCATTCGCTGCCGCTGAAGCGACGTTTTTGACGTCGAACTCAAAATTTGCATACTCCACAGTTTGAAAACCAGAAAAATTTGCATTTGTGATTCTCTTCTTCTATTTTCGGCAAAAAAAAATTTCGTTTATATCTTTATTTTATATAAAACTTCAAATATCCTTTAATTGTTTTGAGCAGTGTAGAAAATTTTCAGTTTGAAACCGCAGAAGAGTTTCCAATACTCTTTGAGAAAGTTCAAGTATAGCAGATGATCATTTACAGAAATCATTATAAAAGATAAATCGAGGTGTGTATACACAAAACTAAACTATTTTTTTATTAAATGAAATTCGTATAATTAGAAAATCTTTCTGTGTAGTTGATGAATTAATTACGTTTTATTTTATATGAAAAAAAAATGTTTTGAATCTAAGGCACGGAGATTTGGGCCACACGTATAATTAATTAATAATTATGTATATTTCATAAATACGCATAATTAATTAATTATTATGCATATCTAATAAGTACGTGTAATTAATTAATAATATATTTATGTATTTATTAATTACTATAATACATACAATTTAATTACTTTAAAAAAGTTTTTGGGCATTTTCGTTTTCGGCCGAAAATAGGAAGATCTCCAAAATTCGGTTTCGGTTTCGGCATTAAAAACCTGTTTCGGTCGATCCTTAATAATAATTATATATATCATTTCTATAAAAAAAAATACAGGTGTCCTTAAAGTTTTTACACAGTCAAAAATAGCGTTTTTTTGCATAATTATGATTTTTTCGCAATGAAAAGGACACAGATACATTCTGTTGACTTTTATATTAGTATTTGCACTTTTTTGATCAACATTAAATTACCATTTCACTTGTCGCATTTTCAATTTATCAAAATTTTTGCTGTCCTTATAGTTTTTACACACACTGTAAGTAGGAATTGACTTAAAATATATTTTTTTTATATTACTTGTTTATATTACTTACCTATTTTTTTTTTATTTACTTGTATTGTTGACTTTTAAGTTGTGTTTAACTGTTAGTTCCTGTCTATAAACACTGTTTTGATGAGGTCTAAAGATGTCTATGATGGTTAGAGTTGCAGTAAAGCTAGAGATCCACAATACATACACAACTTCCAGGTTGTATAATATTTTAACGGAGCTTCTGACTGTAAAATAGTCAGTGAAACATCGTCTTCATTTTAAAAGACCTATCCAATGATATGCCACTCAATAGGGTGCGTAAAAAAACTTTTCGTCTCTACCGCCATTTTGAATTTATAAAAACAAAACCTAGCCTATAACCATCGGGCCGTTAAGACAAATTGATAGAGACCTCATTCATTAAAATCTATCCAGCCGTTGGGATGTTTCGAGGATATAAAGTAATCCACATACACAGATACTCGTGAAACACATAACCCTTCTTTTCAGTCAGGTAAAAAGTGGACGCTCTTGATGATAATGCATAAAATATTTGTTTATTACATTTACGTTTAACAACAGAATAGCTTTTATTCATAAAATTTCATAACATTATTTCATAAATATAATATATTATTTATATTATTTATATTATATTAATTATTTCATAACATTTAAAATTTCATACTTTGCATGTTTGAAAGTTATTTTAACAAGATTGACCAGTCAAAAGTCTTGCTTGCATTCGACTTTTACACAAAATTGAATTGAGAGGGATTTATCAAAACAAACATAAGGATTCTTGTCAGAAAGAGTTCATTTTTATCGAGTTTATCATGCCCTTGCATATGGTATAGTCTTTAAATTTCACCAAACATTCACTTGAGGTTAAATTTCTTATGTCAAAATGTATTATTTCGAGAAATAAGAAAATTTGAGACATTTATGCATAATTTATTAGGAAATATATTACATTTTTGGCAGTGAAGTTTGATTTTCGGATTTCATTTTTAGGCATCCCACAGTTTTAATAATCAACATGTAAAACTGCCACTGATTTGTTTTAGTATAAATATTTAATCTTTTATCTCCATATTGCAAATATATATTTTCCTTTTAGTTCATTAATTATTTTGTGCAACTTTTTTTTTATAATTTTTTTTCATTTTCTTCCTTTTTGTTATAAATTATTAATCATCCATTTAAAAAGTTACTTTTCATCAATTTAATTTTCTATTTACTTCCAACAATATTGATATTATTTGCAATATTACGTTGAAATATACTTTTAACTTAAATTTTACATGATATTATTTAGAGTGAAACAATGGTTCGACCTTAAACTTTAAATATGCTTGATCTTGGATTACGTGTGAAGTGTGACTACAAGTTCACTTCCTTTTCACTTTCGCTAATTCATGATTGTTACACTTTTTCTCAGTCAGTTCTAGATCCTAAAATTTATGAGTTCCAGTAAATCTACTCAGCTAAGAAAATTATATCCTTGAGTTTCTGAGAAAACGTTTTACCAGATACTGCACAATCTTTAGTTTTTATCTTGTGTAGTTTAGTAGCAATTGATAAAACTATATGAAACGTCCTTTTTTTTTTTTTTTACAGTAAACTAACTACTATAATTAGCAGAAAATTGCATTGATTTTGTCTCAATGATGTTTAAACCTGTTTTACAAACGTTTATACAATGTAAGTGTTGGTATATTTCATACGTTTGTTCTTTCCAAAAATATCGCTATTTAATTTCTATTATAAATAGAGACATTGACAAGTTTTCAGATAACATCTACGTTAGATTACAACATTATTTAAGCCCAACCAAAATCTCTATCTTGGCATATCTCCTGTTTTTTTTTCTTTTTTTTTTCACATATTCAGTAAATACATTTGTACACAGATTTTTTTCTTCTTTTTTTTTGTTTGTTTGTTTTTGTTTTCTATCACACACTCATGAGGAGTAAAATCGTATACTATGTACGTTGTACTTGATGTTTATGAGTGAAATATTGGCGTGGCAAAGTTTTAAAATATTTTTTTAAAACATGTTTAGCATGTGGAGCGTTGCAGTTCACAAAATTGCAGGATGTTGCACAATTTGAACTAAAAAGAAAAAACTCTCACTCCCAGAGTACTTACAAAAAAAAAAAAAAAAATCATCTATAACTAGGCTAATAGGTATAATATCATCAGCTTTTTCTGCAGCATTCATCAAATTATATAAAGATTTTTTCTCCCTTTTTAATTCTTAATTTTAATTGGTGTTATTGTGACATTTCTTTACAGTGCAGGTGGGGGGAGGCATTCAATATTAGGATTCCCATGTCTATATTTAGATTTTTGCTAGTAATACTCAACAGAAAATCCCCATCGTAATAGAAAATCCCGAAAGCAAAAAAGCTAAGAGTAAATCTATATGTATGTATGTAACAATTTTGAAAACTTAAAATTACATAGATAAATTTTATTAACTTTTTCTTTCAGAAAAAATAGAGGCATTTTACTTTAATATAACTTTATGAAAGTAAAAAGTTCCTTAGTTTTTGCCATTGTTTACATTTATAACTAAATAAATTTGTTGATAAATTGCCTTTTATTTTTCTTTTATGTTGTCATATAAAATATCTTACACTTTGAAAGGAAAATAGTCATAAAAACGTATTTTTTAAGGGAAAAAAATAACTTCAAGTGATTGATGTTCAATTTATTATACTCATATGCTATTTCCAATCCAGTTGGTAGTATTAATTGAGGCAATTCTTTAGAAGTACGACGAAAAACTCTTTCCCAGTAGAATCCGAAACTTTAATTCAATAGGTTATACTATGGTTTCGTTTGATATTAAGTCTCTTTTTACAAATGTTTCTGTACAAGATGCTTTGGATTATTTAAGAAATAGATTAAATGAATTTTATTATTTTTTCAATGCGAAATTAATAACCTGGTTTCTTTAACCAGCATCTGTTTTTTTGAAAACCGAAAGTATATTGAGACAAAGTTTTATAAAATGTCTGATGGTTTAGCTATTGATAACCTCTTAACCCTCATCTTATCTTATACTATAATGCGAGCAAAAATTGTGTGTGTATGTATGTAAATTTTATCTTGAGAACGGCTCTAACGATTTTGATTAAATTTTGCACCCGACCGTTTTCGGGCACGAAAAGACCATTGGGATGGGTCTCGTGTTCGAGAAAATTCGATTAGTGGGTGATTTTGGGTCATAATGGGTCAGGGTCAAGCTAATTGTATCTAAAGAACGGCTCAATCGATTTTGACCAAATTTTGTATCCAACCATTTTCGGGCACGAAAAGACTATTGGGCTAGCTCACGTGTTCGAGAAATTTCGATTTGTGGGTCATTTTTGGGTCACTGTCGGTCTAGCTATTTTTATCTAAAAAACGGCTCTAACGATTTTCACTAAACTCTATATTCTACAGTTTTGGATTACGAGAAGACCATTGGGCTAAGTCACATGTTCGAGAAAATTCGATTAGAGGGTCATTTTTGGGTCACTGTGGGTCAAGTTAAGTTTATCTAGATAACGGCTCTAACGATTTTGACGAAATTTTGCCCCCTACTGTTTTCGGGCACAAAAAGACGATTGGGATGGGTCACGTGTTCGAGAAAATTCGATTAGCGGGTCATTTTGGGTCATAATGTGTCAGGGTCAAGCTAATTATATCTAGAGAACGACTCAATCGATTTTGACTGAATTTTGTATCTAACCATTTTCAGGCACGAAAAGACCATTGAGATGGGTCTCATGTTCGAGAAAATTCGATTAGTGGGTCATTTTGGGTCATAATGGGTCGTGGTCAAGCTAATTATATCTAAAGAACGGCTCAATCGATTGTGACTAAATTTTGTATCTAACCATTTTCGGGCACGAAAAGACCATTGGGATGGGTCACGTGTTCGAGAAAATTCGATTAGTGGGTCATTTTGGGGTCACTGTGGGTCAAGCTATCTTTATCTAAAAAACGGCTCTAACAATTTTTACTAAACTCTATATTCTACAGTTTTGGATTACGAGAAGACCATTAGGCTAAGTCACATGTTCAAGAAAATTCGATTAGTGGGTCATTTTTGGGTCACCGTAGGTCAAGCTATCTAGATAACGGCTCTAACGATTTTAACGAAATTTTGCACCCTACTGTTTTCGGGCACGAAAAGACCATTGGGATGGGTCTCGTGTTCAAGAAAATTCGATTAGTGGGTCATTTTGGGTCATAATGAGTCAGGGTCAAGCTAATTATATCTAGAGAACGGCTCAATCGATTTTGACTAAATTTTGTATCTAACAATTTTCGGGAACGAAAAGACCATTGGGATGGGTAACGTGTTCAAGAAAATTCGATTAGTGGGTCATTTTTGGGTCACCGTGGGTCCAGCTAAGTTTATCTAGATAACGGCTCTACTGTTTTGACGAAATTCTGTAAGCTATTGTTTTCGGGCACAAAAAGACCATTGGGATGGGTCAGGTGTTTGAGAAAATTCGATTAGTGGGTCATTATGAGTCAGGGTCAAGCTAATTACATCTAAAAACGGCTCAAGACATTTTCACAATTTTTTTTAATATACTACCGTTTCTGGTCATGAGATGACGTTTGGGCTAAGTCACATGTTCGAGAAAATTCAATTAGTGGTCATTTTGGCTCACAATGAGCCAGAGTCAAGCTAATTGAATCTAAAAACATGCTCGAAACATTTTGACCAAATTTTATATTATACCGTTTCTGGGCATGAGAAGAGAATTGGGCTAAGTCACATGTTTGAGAAAATTCGATTAGTGGGTCATTTTGGGTCACAATGGGTCAGGGTCCAGCTAATTTTATCGGAAAACGGCTTAAACGATTCTGACTAAATTTTGAATTCTATCATTTTCGGGCTCGAGAAGACCATTGGGCTAGGTCGCATGTTCAAGAAAATTCGATTAGTGGGTCATTTTGGCTCACAATGGGTCAGGGTCAAGCTAATTGTATTTAAAAAGCGCTGCAAAACATTTTGAAACATTTTATATAATACCGTTTCCGAGCATGATAAGACCATTGGGCAGGGTCTCACGTTCAAGAAAATTCAATCAATGGGTCATTTTGGGTCCTAATGGATCAGGATAGAGCTAACTTTATCTAAAAAACGGCTCAAAAGATTTTGACAAAACTTTGTACTACATATTCTACATAGTAAATTCTGGACAATATAAAACCAGTGGGCTGGGTCGCATGCTCAAGAAAATTCTATTAGTTGGTCATTTTGGTGATAATGGGTCGGGGTCAGGCTAACGGCATCCATCTCAAAAATGTTCAAACAATTTTGACACTTTTTTTGTTATACCGTTTCACAGAACAAAAAGACCATTGAAATAGCTCACACGTTTGATAAATTTCGGTTAGTGGTTTTTTGAATCAACGTGGGTCAAGCTTATTTTATCTAGAATATGACTAACGATTTTCACTAAATTTTGTATTCCATCGTTTTCAGGCTCGAGAACAGCATTGTATTAGGTCGCATGTTCGAAAAAATTCGATTAGTGTGTCATTTTGGGTCACTATGTCTCAGGTTCAAGCTAATTGTATCTAAAACAGCAAGAATGATTTAGTGGGAAAAATATATCGAGATAAACGCAAAGCTAATTTTGACCGAGCTTAGCTCGGTCATTCCTGCTAGTGTGATAGATATATGCACTACTTTGAAGTTAAGTTGTTTAAATTATTACAGTTTTCGCTTTATATTCATTATGTGGATGTTTCTTTTGCCTTGCTTGATTTGTCTCAACATAATATCAACGTTGTACTTAAATTATTAAATTCAATTGATCCATGCATCCAGGTTACTTTTGAATTTTAAAATCAACAGCGTCCTACTTTTCTTGATATCTTGATAATTCGACATGATTCTGAGTTTTTGACGACTGCTTTTCGTAAAACTTTTGCAGTTAGTTTGCACCCTCATTTTATATCCAACCATCCCCAAAAACAGAAGTTAGCTGCTTTCAATACTCTTATTTTACGTGCTTGTAACATCTGTTCGAATTCAAAATTATTTAATAGTGAAATTAATTATATAAAAGCAGTTGTCATCGATCGTGGGTTTCCCTTGGATATCATCAACCGTATTTTATCTAAATCCTCCAAAGTCACTGGTTCTGTTTCTGCAAATAAAGAATTTAGAAATGTTATTGTGTTACCTTATTTTCCAAAAATCAGTGCTCATATTTCATGTATTCTGAATAAATTTAGTTTCAAAGTTGTTTTCTCTCCGGTAAATAAAGTTGCTTTTTCAACTCTCAAGGATCATATTGAAGTTATAATTGTTGGAGCATTTATAGAATTTTTTTGTGAACCTGGGCTCTCCTACAATGGGCAGACGAAGCGCACGCTTAGATTCAGGTTGAAGGAACATTAACATTATGTTAGGAAACAAGAATTAGATAAATCTACTGTAGCAAAGCATTGTTGGAATTCCAAACATCAGTTTAAATTTTCCGGGGCTAAAATTATTTTAAAATGTAATTCTATTTTTGATGTGGATTTTTACGAGGCTTATTATATACATAAATATACAAGTTTCTGGTCAGTGATATGACCAGCACCCCTTTTCTCTCCCTTGTGTGGAGGGATTTTAGTGTCTTCCTTTCAGGTACGTCACTTCTATATTTCTGGTATATAAAGTCTTACTTTTACCACTTTGGTCATTCCATTAGCCAGGCTAGTACTCGGGGCCAAGGGAGTTCTTTGAACCCGTTTTAATATTTTAATCTTTTTATTTACTTATTTCTGCTTTTTTTTTACACTGGTGAAGGGGATCTTGGTTATCCATATGTAGTTTTATGTCTTGGTAGTTTAATTTGCGTGTTTTAACGTTGTACATTTGTGGCTCATATCTTTGAACTTACACAAAATGATTATTTTCTGGTTATAATCCTTTATTGTTGTACATTCCTTTTTAATCTCGTTGTTGGCAATATCGCGTATTTAGACATGTAATTGTCAATCGTTCATTGCCGCCATACTTACTACTAATCATACATAATTTCGGTAACTTTGTCACACCATTCCACATAGAAACAAGAAATTTGTCTCTATGACAAATAGAACGCTAGCTATAGAGGTGTCAAAACACCCCATTTTGTTCAGTCAGTAAAATATCAACTAGGCAGAGTACTATTTAATCTTGAAAAAAAAAACCGTGTACCAACAGCTGGCAAAAATTCATTTGTTTTGTTTTTTATTGAGTTGTTGTTTCTCGTGCTTGACGAGAAATTCTGTCGAGTTTCTGATATTTTTCGATATCAGCAAGTAATGCGCATAATTTTTTTTTCTTTAATGGAGAGCTTTAAAATACACTGGCCTCCAAATGTTAAGGAACAGGGACTGGATGCTTTCGATTGTACACGGTTTGTCGAATATCTACCAAAAGTATTGGCGAATTGTTCTTGTCGGATATTTTCCGCAACTTCTATAAAAAGTCCAGTCAAATGTTGTCAAAACTTAGAAAGATATAGTGAGCTGATTGAAAAGTTCTGGAAAATCCCTTATAATTAAACTATTTTTAGAAAGCGACTTACTATATCGACCCTATGTTTGTGATGTTCGACTGGACTTTTTATATAAGTTGCCCTAAACAGCTGACTACCAAATTATAAAATAAAAATTTTAGAATCTTCCACGCAAGCGCAGTTAAAACTTATTTCATACAAATGCCCTTATGCTACCAAATATTCAATATATTCATGTTTTAATTGCAGTATACTGTTGCTACTGTTCGTTGTCAGGTTTTCGGAAAGTTGTGTTAAATTTGATTGAAAACTCTGTATGCTATAAACAAAAAACTTTTGAATTTTTCACAGACACAATAACACCTTCACGATTATGACTGCTATGCTTACACAAATTCACACAAACGTTGAACAGAACCCAAATAGTCATTTAACACAGTGACAAATCATTTTCAGCATTTTCTGTTACATAGGTGATCGCAAATATTATTTTATTATTAAATTTATTATTAGCCCCCTAATTGTTCCCGACTAAATCTTCACCGAGAAATATGAAATCAAACATGTTCTTTACATCCCAGAAGTTCAAGAACAATTTTCCAATAATTTTGGTAGATATTCAACAAACCGTGTACAATCGAAAGCATCCCGTCCCTGTTCCTTAACTTTTGGAGGCCAGTGTATAATACTGTAATTTGGGATTATTTGTACCCATACGAAAAGGGGTTTTTAATCAGTCCTGTGTCTATTACGTAGAGAGTATTGGCGTGGTTTGCCAAGTATTGTTAAGATATGTCAATACTCTCAATTCAACGCAGCAGAACTAGGAATGACTTTAAAAATGTAATGTGGTGTCGAAAAAAATGTAAAAAGTAGCAACTTTTTAACACTTTCCAACAAAGTTAAAAAGTGTTTATGATTTCGGTTTGTCTGATCGTCTGCCCATGCTCAAACTCCCGTAAATATACTCCGATTACCCTGAAATTTTTGGATGTGAGTGACATTTACCATAGCACGTTCTCTATTTCAAATGAAGTTTGTAGTATGTTTAGTTCATTTACAGGAACATTCAAAAGCATTCCTTTACATTACGGCCAAAAGGAAAGAATCGTTTCAAATGATTTTTAATGATGTTACACGGTTTCAAACACAATAAAACTAATATGCATTTATTAAGTGCACTAAAATATGCATTGTGTAGACTATGCGGTGAAAAGAATAGTTGTTAATCGTTTACAGGGCCACACAAAAGAATTCCGTTACATAATGATATACGGGTGGAGGGAATTGTTTGCGGCGTATTTTAATTATGTTAAAATATTTCATATATAACGATATTGATATACGTCGCTGAGGTTTACTATACCTTATTTCATGTATAATACGAAGTGCATAGCATTTACAGGGAAACACAAAAGATTTCAGATACTATATTGTATCCGAAGTACTGTATATTAGAGATGATTGCTGTAAATGCTTTTTTAATTATGATATGCTCTTTTATTTTTCACTATACGAGTATTTATGCATACTATATGGTGTGTATAAATGCTATAATTCATATACAGGGCTACACAAAACAATTCATAAGGGTTACTGGGTATGAGCGCAAATTGCTTAAAGGTGGTTTTTAACTGCGTTTTGCCTTTTTACGCTGAACTGCATTTAGATTACTAAGAAATGTTTGTAGAATATAGATAAAATGATATACAGGGTCATACAAAGAATTGGATATATGGCCGTCTATAAATGGTAATTTCTGGAAATGTGATTTCAGTAGTTTTAACAGTGTTTTAGTTTGAATTAAATTTTAGCTAAATAGCGGCGTGTAATGAAGGTTATACAAAAGTATTCAAGTATGTTTTCATAGTATAACTTGCTGAAAGAGAAATTTTAACCTGTTATGCGTTTTCTTGCTAAACTAAATTTTCCCATTATATAGTATAAACAGGGTGCCCGGTCTCAACGGTGTCCAATGGCTAATTCCTAAACCGTTAGTCGTAGACATATAGTTCCAATTACAAAAATGTTTTAAATCAGGTAAAGAAATATTTTAAAAGCGATTTGTATCAATAAAAATATTTGTTAAAGAATTACGAAATTTAAATTTTTATACGGTCCCCTGGTCCTATAAGTTATATTTAGTAAAATTTTCCTTTTACACTGACAAGTAATACAAAAAAAGTCCCGTTATTCTACGATTAAAATTGACCGAGTAATAGCTGTTTAAAGTTGGAGCATATTTTTTGCTGCAAATTGGGGGTCATTCACATATTTAGTCAAAAATATAATTTCGTCAGATATATTAAAAAAAATGGTTGAGAGTAAAATTAACATTGCAATATAAATTTGAAATCTTTAATCATTCTGACATATTAATGCAAAATATACAGTTTGTAATAAACATTTAAGAAGAATGATAAAACAGAATTTTTGTTAAATAAAATGATGCTAAATTAACAGCCTGAATTCTTCACAAAATGATACGTATTTTAAAATATTATTAGATTACACTGCATGCAAAAGTTGGGTTATGTCATGTATTTTAGCTTTTGATAATTGATTCTTATGTATTCTGTATCGCTGAATCCGAAATTGGCCTTCTTTTTTAACCATCACATCAGAATTTTTCGCAAATTGCAAATTTCAAAGTCAAAATTGAACCTCCTCCCCCATCTCATCGGACCACTCAGCTGTTTAGCTGTAAGAATCCCAGGATAAGCAAAAACATTGATTAAATTATTGAATAAAATAAAATAAAATAAAAAAGTTTTACATATGTTTTATAGTATGAGATTTTCGCTATATTTTAACTTACACATTTACGATTTGCAAAAATATTCTAGCGTGATGGTAAGATATGAAGGTCATTTTCAGATTCAGTGCTAAAAAGTACGTAAAAATCAATTATCAAAAGTTAAAAAACACAGCCATTCCCTATACTTTATAACGAGCCGTTAATCCCCAAATTGGCTCAGCCGAGCTCAGCAATCTAATGGCTAAAACTGATATTTATATAGTAGAAAATTATATTTATTTTCTTATGAAGTAGTGTAATGTAAAATAGAATGCAATTATAATGACTAAAATTGATTTATTTTGTTAAATTTGATCAAAATCTCAGTAAAGTAATCCAAAATATTATTATTAATGAACAATCAGAACGCTAAGTTCGGCTGAGCCGATTTGGGAATTAACGGCTCGTTACTTTATAGTATCCGATTTTTGTTATTCTTTAACTTTGACAGTTTGATTTACGAAATATCCTGACATGATGGTTAAAAATTAAGGTAATTTTCGGATTCAGTGCTAAAAAATACATAAAAGTTAAAAAAGTATATGAAAGTCTTGTATTATCTAATCTAAAGCTTTTTCTTAAACTTATTGGCGGTAATCTATCCACATTTTTTGTGTTATCTTGTAAAATAAGTATAAAGGTAACCACAGAAAATCATAATAATATTAGATTGTTATCGGATTTGCGCTAGTATGTAAAATGTAATCTCGATCGGTTATTTGAAAGTTAGTTAAAGTTCGAGTACAAATTTTAAACGGGAAAAGCATACATATGATCGTTGAAGTAACATAAAAACTTATAAAAATAACATAATTTTTGTTAAAAGAAATCATAAAAGAAACAGACTGAAATCCTGACAAAATAAAACATGTTATTTTAGCCAATCTGAAACTTAATAAATGTTAACTTAATCGTAATACTTGTACGATTTTTTCAAAGCGCAGATACACATGAAATAAGATCTTCGAATACTTTAAGCACTTGGTATGTGACCCCTCAAAGCCAAGCCGAACTCATTTGTTTTCAGAGCAGAAAAGTGGCATAAGTCATGCATTTTTAAAGTTTCATAACTCGCTCAATTTTAGTGTTATATGAATGGGACTTTTTTTGCATTACTTGTCAGTGTAAAAGGAAAATTTTACTAAATATAACTTATAGGACCGGGGGACCGTATAAAAATTTAAATTTTGTAATTTTTTAAGAAATGTTTTTATTGATCCAAATCGCTTTTAAAATATTTCTTTACCTGGTTTAAAAAGTTTTTGTACTTGGAACTATATGTCTACGACTAATGGTTTAGGAATTAGCCATTGGACATCGTTGAGACCGGAGACCCTGTATATCAACCTATAGATCAAATACAGGGCTGTTCAAAAGAATTGGAATACATATTTGGCTATGGACGGTAACTGCTGAAATCAGTTTTTCAAAAGGTTTATGCGTTTTCTAAAATGTTTACTTATTTATCTTACTTACCTTATTTCCCTAAATAACGAAGTTTTGTTAAAGCATTCAGGAAGTGTTGGAATGTGTTTCACAATCTATGCTTGACGCATGATTTTCTGTCTTGTTTTAAATTAATGGGAAGGTTATTTCAACAACATAATCTTATTTCCAACACTTTTGCAATTTACATTGTCTACTTATTTCCAAGAGGTAAAAAATTAAAGCGCATTTTATCCTTTTTGGCACACCTTGTATATATATGCATAGAAGTTATATATTTTAGAAACATAAATCTAAATGTTATATTTTCTGTGAAATTTTCATATATATTTTTGAAGATAATTTAATCCTTTATCTCCAAGGCTCTAGTGAGCGGTATAGGGTGGAATACACCGTATGTCATCTGTGGTTTTTACTTCCTTCTATCTAAAATAGAAGAAAGTATAGTAATAAAAATTTTTTTTCGACTTCCAGTTTTCGACGGATTTACACGCTTTAGAGGTCAGAGATCCCGAAAAACCTATTTTTAGAAAATGTCTGTGTGTTCTCATTGTATCATTGAAAAGTGTATCCAGTTATGCATAGAATTGAAACAAATTTCATATAAGATGTTTTTGGCTATATTCAGCAGGTCCCAGTTGAATTTGGGGATATTCCACCGCAAGAAAGACAGGGGGGGGGGGGGGCTGTGATAGCAATTTTTAGGGTTCCGTACTTAAAAAGTAAAAACGGAACCATTATAAGGTCACTGTTGTGTCTGTCTGTCCGTCTGTCACAGACATTTTACTCGTAAACTATGGAACGTAGAAAGTTCAAAAAGGGGGGAAGTAATAGACTATTGGCCCACATATTTACAGATTATTAAACATTTACAAATATTTCTCAGGGAAAATGTAGAGCGGCTAAGTTACTTGAAAAAACAAATCTTTTCTTTGTATATCATGTGGGGTATCGTGTGAAAGCATTCGTAACGCTGAACTCAAAAATACATTTCTTTTAATTTTAGTCATTATATTTTCAGAGATATCGTCGAAAATGTCTCGCAAAAATATGCCCCCCCCCCCCCTCCATCTATTTCCGAATCTACGGAAACTAAAATTCTGAAAAAATTAGAGGAAGTAGACGTTAATTTAAACCTTGCAGGAAAAATATAGCGATTACCCTATGTCACATAGTTTTTGAGAAAAGCGCATTTTTCCGTTACCCCCAAATTTCAATTTGCTGTTATTGAAAAAAGGTGTTGAGGAGCGCCGGAGGTACTTATCGTAGCAGAAGTATAAAAGCATTGTTGATAATGATTTTTGAAACAAAATCGTCGGTAATTAGCTGAGATATTAATCCTTAAAGACATGGACGGTTTGGATATACATAATGACAGGGGAGTGGGTACTATGTGTGCCATTGGCTTTTAAAGCGTAGATAACAACTTTTAATGATACATTTTTGTTATGCAATACCCAGTAGCAGTATAAAAGCAATAAACCTCAAATTGTTAAAAACAGACTAATTTAGTTAGAATTTATCATATAAATACTATGGGATTCGCGACTAGTTTGCATTGGGTGGATATCTCTATACGCCTCCCGTGTCATTAAAATTAATTAAAAACATATCTGGAAAAACGCGGCACGGACCAACGCGGCGTTGCAACTTTGTGACCTCCTTTCGAAACGCGCTTAGCACGATGCCAAGTTTAAACTTTAAACAAGGCTTTTGTTTTAGATACACTGTAAAAAGAAAAGATTATTACTACGCTGAATTCAGTTTTATGAAACGCCAAATGAAGTTTCAATATGCACTACATTTATTGTCAGTACCGAATTAAGTTCATCATAAACAGATTAGAATAAGATTTAAATAAGAGTTATACAGAATAGTAATATTTGATATTATTTAGGCTTCAAAACTCTTTGAACTTTTACGGTATACAGATCATGCTTTTCTTGTGTATATACAACCAAACCAAACCGTACGTTTTATAGTTTTTTAGTAAGTCTTTTTTTTCCTTTTATAACGATTCTTTTTTTATAATACAGTTAATAATTCATATATTTATTGTACGGAGCCCTCTGAACGCGAGTATTATTCGTACTTGACCGTTTATTTTTATTTTATGTAAAAGCACAAAATTATATTTTCATTCACAATATTGCGGTTTTTGATGATGGTCGGTAATGTTTAATTAATGGTTATATATATATATATATATATATATATATATATATATATATATATATGTATGTATATATATTAAACAATTACACTAATAAAACAAACATATTATAATATAGTACATAAATATAATAAAATAATGTGGGCAATATTTTAATTTAAATAAAAAGTCGTGACTTCGTACTTCTGTT
Source organism: Maratus speciosus (assembly GCA_963932465.1). Classification (NCBI taxonomy): domain Eukaryota; kingdom Metazoa; phylum Arthropoda; class Arachnida; order Araneae; family Salticidae; genus Maratus; species Maratus speciosus. Next base: position 424,259,806 of record OZ010796.1, read on the forward strand.
CTACATCGATTGGTCGTGCAGCGACGGGCGCTTCGCATCCAGCTAACCCGGCGATTCACAGAGAGCTATAGAACAACAAAATCACGAAAATTATTGATCTTATTAAAAATAAGGATCGAGATTAACACGTATTTATTCCGATTAATAAAATTTTTGCAATGAAAATCAAATTTGTTGTAGCATTGAAGTAATAACATTGAAGTATTTATATGCCTAACAACTTTTTAAAATATATACATGTATGAGGTAGAAGAAAGTTTTGGGATTGGCACATCCTACTATAAGAAACTCTCTATACCCTCTGTTTCTTGCAGCAGTTTTGAAATTCCCAGCTCGATGAGCACGAAACTTTCTGACTCATTTCTAAACGTAAAACCGTAAAATTTCCAGGCCTGACTATTGAAACGATTTGGAATATAATGCAGTTTTTCATTTTTTGGTAAATAAATTACTAATCGAGTTATAGGCAATTATTTTTCACGTGACGAGAAGTTTTCTCCTTTTCCGCACTATCGCGTCCGGAAATCTGATTCAAAACGCCCACTTTGACAGTATTTTCTGGATGATCGTTTGCTTTTACCAAAAATTGAAAAACGTTTCAGAAAGTGGCTCCTTATGGATTTGATAACAGCCTTAAATAAATCTATAGCGTATATATCATCTGTTTATAGCTTATACCCTCTGATTTTTTTTACGATTCCAAACTTACTTTAAGTCCCAAACTATGTATTAATAAAAATATCAAATCATAAAAAATGTACTTTTTTTAATACTGTAGAATACACATTTAACGATTGCACAAAAATTTAGAAAAATAATTTTCCGCTTAAAATTAGATGAATAAATCTATGTTTTGTGAAATACTTACAACATACAGGTATTTTTTTAAAATATTGATGATGAATTCTTAGAGAATGAAAAATTGGAGGGGGGTGGGATACGTGCTTACGTATAAATGTTGAACCCTTCAGAACTTCCATCTTTGTCTTTCAATAATAAGAAGGTTACTCAATTAACAAAATATTCATATAAATTTTATTTTATTTTCTATTTTTGTTATTACTTTTCTAATTTATTGCATTAATTCCTCATTCACTCGTTTTCAGAATTTTAGTGATTCAAAACAGACATAATTTAACATCTTTATTATAACAAGTGGATAAACCCGGGTTTCCCAGGTTACAGAATATAGGTGAAAACCATCATATATATTATTTCTAATGTTAATATCCTCTTTTCTCTGCACATAGTGAAGGCACAGCGATGAATGAGGTATTTTTCGAAAGGTTCTGCAAGCGGCTTTCGACTTAGTATACTTATATATATCCCTGTTAAAACACGTTGCTTGATTTTAAAAAAATGCAGTTAATCAAAAATTAATGAAAAAGTGTATTAGCAAATAAACTCAAACACTGTCGCGACAAAGTTTAGCACGGATCTACTGTTGTTTAATGGATTTTTTTACATTTAATATATTGTTTTAGAATGCCTACTAAATATACTAATATTCATTTTTATATGAAAAATAGCAATAATGCGTTCAAATAAAGTTTTGTAACGTATTAAAAGCGATATTTTCATATTGGACTTGCACCAAATATCGCTATTTACAATCAGCCTTTTTGATTATGTTCATTGCAGTGGTTTAAGCGCTAAATTCGATTACATATCTTAAATTTGTGTTATTTTATTTTATAGTTATATTTATTGATTGATGAACGTTTTAATTCCGTTATGGAATATAAGCTGGAAACAAATGATGAATTATTTATATTAATTAAAGTGCAAGCGGATTTATCTTTCGTAATCGTCTGCACGCGATAGAGATAGATTTGAAAAAAATTCATGCTTGAAAATTATTTTAAAAACAATAAAAATTAAGTAAATTGCGATACTGTTTTCAAACAAATTTCGATATAGTTTTTAAGCAAATTGCGATATACACTGGTGGACAAAACTTAAGGACCATGAAGAAATGTACACGTAAATGATGATCTAAATGAGATTGTGGGTCAAGAAGCAAACAATAGTATTAACAGAATGTTTCACAGGATTTAATATAAAAATTTTGTTGATAGGATGTATACAGGGTATTACCAGATGTTCTTTTTCTGAAACGTGAATATTGTCCGAAAATATGACTGTACAAAGAAAGCAAAATACTCACAATTAACATCCTCAGTGCCATATCAATAAGGGATGTGTCCACCGTGTAATGCGAGACAACTTTTAACACGGCGTGGCATACTCAGAATAACATGACTCAGTAGCTGTTGAGGCAAGTTGCCCAATTCCTCCTTCACTGCACGGATGAGGGTTTCCTTGTTTGTGGTATGAAATTGTCGAGCAGCAATACGTCTCCCCAAGGCATCCCATACATTTCCAATGGGATTCAGGTCAGGGAAACGTGCTGGCCAGTCTATGCGATGGATTTCTTCGGCCTCAAGACAACATTGTACAGACTGTGTGCGATGACAAGGTGTGGTATCGTCCATAAAACGAAACTTTTCGCCAACAGCACCTCGAAAAGTCTAACATGTGAAAGCAGGACGTCTTCAATGTACCGCCTACTGGTTATGGACCCTTGGTCAAGCACATAGATATCCGTGCGGCCATTGAACATGATGCCTGCCCACACCATGATACTTGAAGTCGCATATCGATCTTTTTCTAGAATATGTTTGCGACAGCAAGCACTACCAACCTCGCACCATATCAGTTTACGTCTACAATCAGACGATAGACTGAATCTACTCTCATCTGAGAAGAGCACGGTAGACCAGTCGTCATCAGTCTAATTGCGATGTATACGGCACCACTGTAAACGGGCTCTAGTTGGCGTCTCGAGAGTGGGACACACACAACAGGTCTTCGGGCGTATAGTCCACCCTTTTTCAAACGTCTTGCAACAATTTTCCGCGATATTTTAATTCCTGTGGCAGCACAAAATTGATTTGCTGATTGACCAGCTGTGCTGCGTCAGTTCCTTTTTGCCGAAATAACAATATAGCGACCTTCTTGGGACATCGTACTGCTAGGACGACCTCTTCCCGTGCGTCTAGTATATATTCCACTCTTTTGGAATGCCGTCCATAGACTAGAAACAATACTGCGCGCGATGTTAAATTCACGGGCAAAATCTCTCATTTTGCGTTATTCTTCCAACTTTCCGGTTATTCTACCACGAGTAATATCATCTAAATGATGCCTCAAAGACATGTTCAAAATTTCAATGTTCAAGCTTCACCCCATCTACTTCAATTTTTACATCTAATGGCAACTCATAGCATCCGCCGATCGTATAAAATCTCTTATCTCTCCTGTCACGTGATCGACAAAAGCAGAAGTACAAAATTTGCATACGTTTCACAAAACAGAGTACATAACGCATTCACGCAAATTTACACGTGCTGCTGCGGATCTATTTCTAACTGTAATCGTTCAAAATAACAGTGGTCCTTAAGTTTTGTCTACCAGTGTAAGTTTTTAAGCAAACTGCATTTGAAAGTACATTTTTTTCCCTGTTCGACAGTGTAAAAATTGAAAATGTGCGATATTTAGAAATTTTTAAAATTGCAATAAAAGTTAATAAAAGTTAAATTTAATTGTCTACTATTGCCACCGTCAAAATGACGTCAGCGTTACGCACGGACACGTTTGCCCTTTATAATATAGACATTGTCCGTTCCTTTTCTTACGTACAGCTGTTCTCAAATTCAAACCGGCGATTTTCTGACACATTCCTGACTTCATTTTTGTCTCTAAACACATAAAATCAATAGATTTTTTTAATCCAGAAATTATAATTTTGAATATGTTTCCCCCCCCCTTTTTTTTAAGGCTGTTCTCAAATCAAAAAGGGAAACTTCCTGACACAAGTTTTAATTTATTTTTGTTCGAAAATGCACGAAACTAGCTGGTGTTGTTGTTCAGAAACTATGTCATCGAGCTGTTTTTTCCATTTTTTTGTAAACGCAATAGATCTTTCAGAAAATTGTGTCAAAGTGGACGTTTTGAACCGAATTTCGGCGCGAAGGTAGAAAAATCACTCAAGAGCGGGCGAAAAACGTGTTTGTCACGTGATCGAAATTGCTTATAACTCAATGGGTAATTGATTGATCAAAAAAGGGAAAAAACAGTTCAATTCCAAATCGTTTCCATGGCCAGGCTTTCCAATTTTATATCTTTCCGTTAAAAAATGAATTTGTGAATGTGTCAGAACGTTTTGCGCTTGTTGAGCAGAGCAGTTATGAACAGCCTTAAGGCAAAGGATAGTTCAAAAAATGTCGCCAAAATGGGCGTTTTCGACCTAATTTCCGGACGCAACAGTCCTCAAAAAGTCGTTATGAGAATGCAATTTCCTTTAACTCAAGATGTAATGCCTTTATCAAAAAATGAAAAACTGTATTCGATCCAAATAGCTTCATTAGTCATGCTGGTCGATTTCATACTTTTATATATAAAAATGATTTTCTTGAGTGTATCTGAAAGTTTCGCGATGTTGAGTTGAAAGCGGCCAGTTTGGATTTGAGAAGGAGGATTTCCTTAATAGGAACTATTCATGTATACTGTTTAATTCACATAAAGTCTTTTTTCTAAATAAAAATAAAACGAAATCGCATAGATTAATGATAATGTTTGCGAAAGCGCTTCGAAAAGCAACCATTTTAGAAAGTAATGAATTTCCATAAAATTTGCCGTAGCCCAAACATGGCGATAGGGGTTAGCCCCAAATCTGGGTTTCATAAGGGAGCGCGTTTATCGAAATAAGTACAAAAGGATAATATTTTCTAAGTATTGTAGCAGTAATACATTTATTAAAGGTCCTGTAAGGATACCTGCCGCGGGGCTCGTGATTTATCTCCGCGGCCACGATTAAAACTATAAATTTTTGTTCATTTTATTTATACAAAAACAACCATTAAAAATTTTAAAATAATATCGAGATAAAAATCGTGTAACTAAAAATACTGCTTTAGCATAACCATCCAAAATAAGTTTCTATTGAGGACTATGCAAACAATTCTGTCTCCTTTCTTTTTGTTTTTTAAATGTTTTCAGTAATTTAAAGGAATGTGTTAACTAAATTTTCGTGCTTTTACTGTCTTTTTTAGACAGTTAGATGAAAATCTATGTATTTATTACGCAGGCGTTTGTATTAAAACTTTTGATAATAATTAGCTAAGCAAGTTTTGAATATTGATTCAAAACTGCTGTGCATACAGGGCTTCACAGATTTCCTGAAAATAAAAAAGAAAATCCGCTCTAAAAATCGACATATTTATGCCCCCCCCCCCCCTTTATTCTTTTTTTTTTGTCTCTATTTAATATTTTAAATATTAATTGCAGTTTATGATTTTTACTTTATTCACCTTAGATTCTGAATTTTCCAAACATTTGGTGCTGCCATCTTTTGGAGTAAAATAAACTCTTCAAGAAAGCTGTCTTCTCTCTTTGTTTATGTTTCTACACACAGTTGCCACGTATTTAGTAATTAATTGTATTTTTCAAATGTTTCTTTTACTTTTTTTTCTCTTAAATTACATTCATTTTTGAAAAACATCTTGATGAAGCTATTGCCAAAATCAGGAAAAGGCATTAATAGTACAGTCTTAATAGTACAGGAGCTACAAAAATATTTTAACAGGCTGATTTTAAAATGGAACCTTTTCAAATAAGATGAATCGTTTTGCTATATTCTGTCATTTGGATGCATAAAACGGGTATATTAAAACCAGAAATATTAATGAAAATTTGTGGCTCGACTAAAATATTCATACTTTTAGACAGTTTCGCGGAAAAAGCTCAAATTATGTTGCTCTGTATAATTATTTAACCCTTTCCGGCGTGGAGTAATTCTGTTTATAAACTGATGAAATAATGGACTGACACCGGAATTTATAAACGAAGTTATTAGAAAATACGAACTTGCTTATTTTTACGAACAGTATAAAAGGAAATTTTTAATTAAATATTCTTGGTACCGTTTGTCAGTTTTGGAAGTAAAATTAGGTGTCCCTTTTTAAGGACACCGCCCTCGAAAGGGTTAATGAGATTTATGATTCTTAGAACTTAAATTGTCCAACTCAAGATATAAATACTTGCGTGGCTTAAGCGGAACCAATGGACGATCGATCAAGGTTTTTCTTGCTAAGGAACTGCAAGAAGTGTTACGCGCCAATTTTGGCGATGGTGGTATCGTTGGAAAGATCTCGTCTTGGGGAGTAAAAAGCTCAATAGAACTACCCGTCGCAAACCAGCCGTTTTCGAGATATCCGACAATTTATGTCACTCAATTTGTTTATTTATTATAATGTATTTATGCTGTAACATTTGTTATGTAGTTAAATTTACAATTTTGGCTGTTAAATGGCTTCCTACACACTTCTATATAGAAGACCACAACACACCAGTGAACACTACAAATGTCCAGCATCAACAAACACACACACAGCACACGAAACAATACATTTACAAGGCTACCATTGAGGACTATTTTTTTTTATTCATCTCGCACCACTTTCACAAATAAAAATCTTTCACATGTACCTTGACAGCATGTGCAAGAGAAATGTACTACAAAATTTATTTTCTCAAAAGTAATGGTGCAATTAGAATATAAAAGTTGTCGACCGTGGCAGCCATTAACTTCTGTTTTTTTTGTTTTTTTTTTCAAGTTTTTGCATATTTAATTTCTAAACATAAGTAACATAATTAAGTTAACAGGGCGCCATTTAAGAGCAAATATGATAAATTTAACAATATGACAAATGTAACAGTATAAATAAATTGTAATAAATAAACCAATTGTGTGAGATAAATTGTAAGATAACCCGAAAACGGCTGATTTGCGACGGGTAGTTCTGTTGAGTTTTTTACTCCCCACGATCAGATCTGAACAACAATACCATTCTCCTCAAAATCGACTTCTTTCACTTCCCTAGTTAGACGTATGCCAAACACTTCCCCTTTCACTTTCCATGGCAGCCTTAATTTGACCGAAACAAGTCAGCACTGAAATTAGATGGAGGGAGGGGCATAGCCCACTCAGCCCCTCCCTCCTAGTAAGTTCTTGAGCTCCTTCTAGACTTCATTATCCTTTAATTATAACAGCATCTACATTACATTTAAAAATATTTAAATCTTTCTAATCAAAAGTTTTATCACATGTAGATCTGCTCTCTACTTCTGTGTATAGTTTTTTTTTTTTTTTTTTAATCACTAAAATGGGCAATAAAAAATGATCAGATATATATTAACTCTACCAAAAAAAACATGTCTTTTTCAGCGGATTATTCCATAATCTTGATCTCACTAAATCTTATTTTACGGATGGCAATAATAATTATGAAAAATATGTCATTCTCGTTCTCGATGAAGTCAATATAAAGGAATTTAGTGTCGCCATCTATTGTTGATATGTCTAAACAAAATTTAAATATTAAAAAAATTTATTTGTATACTAGTTGCTTCAGTATTTATTTTAATTTGTCACAGAATCAGCGATAACTTTAGAATGCACGGCGCCTCAGATGAGATTTCTGTCAACACCACTGCTAATGATAGCTTGTAAAGAAATCATTATTATTAATAACATATTTGGGTATTTTCCGCCCCTTAGTTCTCAGTACTCCCTCCTTCCTCCTCTAAGGCCGACCCATCACAGGGAAACTAAATACATATTTTAGTATCTATGAAAGGTTTATTTCACTTTAACATAATCATTGCGTACTATTATATTCTAAGATTAGCTGACCCACCCGGTGTTGACCGGTAGCGATAATAACATTAAATGTACGTAAAAAATGTGTAGATTTCAGACTTTTTTCTCTGGGAGGGATTTTGTGTTGCGGCTCCCACTGCCTCCGGCAGCGTACGCCTTCGAATTTTTAATCAACTGATTATAAAAAGATTTAGCCTTTTAAGATAAAAACGCAAATACTAAAATTCATCGAAAAAGCTAAATCTATTTTTTAAAATCATATATATATATATATATATATATACACAGCATTTTTGGAAATGGGATTATTTCCCCTGTAGTATTTGGTAATAAGTATTAATTATAATAAAACATCTGATGAAACGCTTGTTGAATATTTTTGAATATTTAAAAAATAATAGCATTTTTATTTTGCATTGATTTGATTGATGATTTTTTTTCTACATTTTTTTTTTTTTTTTTTACTTTCTTCTTTCTAAAGAACAAAGTATTGTAATCGAAATTTTTTTCTACTTCCGGTTTTCGACCGATTTACATGTTTTAGGGGTCAGAGATCCCGAAAAATATCTTTATCCAAAATGTCTGTTTGTCCGTCCGAGTGTCCGCTTTATACATCGAAAAGTGTATGAAGTTATGCATAGAATTGAACCAAATTTTTTGTGTATATTTTTGGCTATGGCCAGCAGGTCCTCGTGGAATTTGATAATATTCCGCCAGAAGGGGGCACTATAATAGCGATTTTTGTGCCCTTTTCTTTATTGTAACATCGAAAAGTGTATGCAGTTATGCATAGAATTGAACCAATTTTCATGTTTATGTTTTTGGCATCGGCCAGCAAGTCCTACGAAAATTTGGTAACAATCCACCGGAAAGGGGCCCTGTAATAGCGATTTTTCTCTTTTTTTTTTTTTTTTTCACAATTCTATTGCACAACGGATGTTCCTACAGCGACGGGCAATTCGCATCCAGCTACCCGGCGATTCCCCCAGTTGATGTACAACAGAATAAAGAAAAATATTGATTTTATTAAATATTATGCTTGAGATTAACTCGTTTTTACTTCGATTAGTAAAATGAAGCAGAGACTTAAGATGAAAATCAAAGTTGGTGCAATATTGAAGTCATAAGACTGAAGTATTAACATGCGTAACAACTTTTTGAAATACAGTGAAACTTCAATTTAACGAAGTCTCTTCGTTACGCTTAAACACTTCGTTGTGAAGAATATTCGTTAAATAGAAATCAACTAAAATTAATGAAATTTGCATAATAAACTACACATGCATAAAATGAAAAATACACATAAAATGGAAATATTGGAAAAATGTATTTTAATTCGGGCAGTAACTTATTTTTAGGCAATATAGACATATGAAAAAAATTTAATTGCAATAATGTCTAAAAAAATTGATAATAAAGAGAGGTAAACAAAATCTGAAACGTAACGTACCTTTCCTCTTTTTTTTTTCAGTATTCCAAATCCTTAACTTAAAAAAAGTATGTAATATTACTTTGTACAGGTTTCTTATAAGAAATACGCTGTTCATAAAAAAATTCGCACTTTTGTAAGTATCCGAACATTTTCATCTGTAATATTTTCGTGAAACTGAAATGCCCTTCTTATTGTATCGAAGGCTTTTAGCATTTCTTCTTTTGAATGGAAATGATTAAATCAATAAATAATTTCATTTTCATACAACACGCTGAAATAAATTCATACATCCATTGCCGCAGCAAGCGGAATAAACTTCGTTATATAGAATATACTTTTTGTAGAGATTAATTTATATATTAAAGATGTTCAAAGTCAAGGTTCAGCAGAAAATTTCGTTAAGTAGAAAACGTCGTTAAATAGGGACTTCGTTAAAGGGACGTTCGACTGTATTAATATGTATGAGAAGGAAGAAAGTTTTGGGATTGACACATCCGACACACGTTTTTAATTGAGCTATGAGGTAAAATATTTTCTTTGAACTTTGTAAAAGCTTCGTAACACTACTGTAATTTTTGGGAGCCAACATAGATTAAGGACCAAGATGGGACATTTACGGCAAAATCTGTAATGGCAACAGTACTAGTGTCACTATCGGCAAGGGGGAAGAACTAACAAACCTCCGAAATTTACCTATGTTAAAGAAATATGTTTATCCTCTATGGTTTGAATATCTATTCGTTCCTAAAACGAAGCAGGTGTGAGACGATATTCTATTCATGCTTGCTTTATTTATTTAGCTGCTTTTTTTTACCGTACTTGTATTGTTCATTTTTAACTTACAAAATGATAATTAGACTAATAATATAAAAGAAAGCCGCAGAAAATTTTGTTAAGAATGCAAATATGTAAGTTTATAAGATTAAACTGTAAAAAATCAAATTCAGGTATTGTGTCAATTTATTCATATCGAATAAAATTTTACTGAGTGTAATGTCTGTACCTCTATTTATTTTTAACTTTTAGATTTATACAATTCTAAAAATTTGTCGAAAGGATTTTTTCCCTATCTGTAATATTATTATTATTACTTCTTATATGTTAATATTATAAACATTATTGAATTGATTGTACGTTATTTACATTAAAAACAATATTTTTATTTTATTTGTAAGGAAGTGAAAATGCATAAATTTTAAAAGATTACTGTAACGATTGTTTAATACGTTAAACTTCATAAATTTATAAAACACGGGCTATAAAAATTTTCCTGCCAAAGGGGAATAATTATGAAATTTTCTGGGACTTGTAGAGTTCAACATTTCGTATATTTTTATATTACACCATTGCTTTTGATATATAGCATTCAAGACGAAATTTTTACCTAGTATTCGTTGCACTTAAAACCGTTCACTAATGTTAAAAAAAAAAAAAAAAAAAAAAAACACATATATCCGTGCATGAACATAGAATAGATATTAGATATATAAAATAGAATGTCTATTCTATGTTCATGTATCGGTGTAAGATTCTATCGAAAACGTAAACATGCAACATTAAAAAAACAAAGATCACAATAAGGTAGATACTCAATAGTAAGCATACTACAAGGATGGGTAGTTTCTTCCCCATTGTCACTAAGGGCGCTACGATCGCAATCGCATTACCATTACGCTCTAGGGGAATGTCCGATCTTGGATGTTAATATATGGGAGCCAATAACTAGTGGCATCATTTATCATGTGTACAGGCCCCACCAGTGGCCGAGAGGTTCTGCTCTCGAAGCTGGTAGACGGGAGGTGCTGGGCTTGATCCCAATCGCGCCCGTCGGCCTAATCGTTCGGAGTTTTCGTGGTTTTCTTCGAACCTTGGTTCTCCAAGCGTTAATACGGGTTAGGTTCCCTTAGAAAGACCTCCACGGAAGGCACTCCCGCCCCCCCCCCTTAGGGCCTATATCCCACGTGCAGATAATTGGCCGACATAAATACAACCAACTTATCATGTGTACAGAACGTACGTGCAACAACAAGAGCGAGCGTACGTAATTCAGTAAAAGGATCTTTAACTCTTCTACATTCCAGAAGATGCTAATTAGGGTGAAAACCCCAGTAACTGACACCTTAATGATTCTTTCTTGTTCAAATCACTATTACAAAGTTTAAAATCTATTTTATTCTTATTTTTAATTTTTGAAAGTATAGTAGAGATACATTAAAAAATTATTGTTAACAAAATTTTTTAAAATTATACTTTTAATTTTATACAAAATTTATTAATTTAATTAATTAATTTTTAAATAATTTAAATAATTAATTTAATTATTTAATTTTATAACAAAATTTTATAAAATTATACTAATTTTTTTTTTCATAAATATGGTTAAAAACTCCAATAACTGACACCATCCTATTTTGGAAAACCAATAACTGAAACATGAGTTATAGCAGTTAAGGCAAATAAGTTACACCTAGATAGCATTTCTTTTGCAGAATTTTACAATAAAATGTTTATTTGAGTTAGATTTTTGATTAAGTGTCAGTTACTGGTTATGTGTCAGTATCTGGGGGTTTCACAGTATATAAAAGAATTTTTTTTTAAATGGAGCACTTTTATTACCTTCATAATGAATGCGAGCTTATCTCTATATATAAAAGAGCTGCTTATTTATTGCTTCTGAAACTATAGTCATATTACACGGTGATATTATGAATTTAAAAACATTTTTAGTTTTGACTTTCTGCAGAGCTTCCTTCACTTCGGTTTTTAAAATACCATTATTTCTATATAAAGAATTCGCTTTATTTAATACAGAATTTCTGCTATTAAAAAAGACAAATTACTTGACCGAGATAGTGGTCGTTAGAAATATGGAATATTGACAGCTAGTCTTTTAATCTCCAGTTTATCGTCATTTTTAAGTACTAGTTCATAAACTTCTAAGACATTATCACTATCATTTTTTTTTGTCTCTTTATCTCTTCAACACTCTTTGAATAAGCATATATATATACCATTTTGTCCAATAATTTATTTTGCTCTTTAGATATTAGTTTTTAATTTTTCTTTGAGAATTGTAGAAATTTTACTATTAATTTGAAACAGCAATAATAGAAATATTTCTTTTTTTTTTTTTCAGGTGGAATGAAGCACAATCAAAGACTACATTGAAAACTATCTCGTGTTATCCTACCAAAAACGTCGTATTTTTGAAAATGCACAAGTGCGCCAGCAGTTCAGTTCAAAATATATTGCTCAGATATGCTGATGAGAAAGGACTCACTGTTGCTGTACCAACAAGTCGAAACACTTCTGTTTTCTCCTTAATACAGCCCTTCCAAAAAGAAATGGTAACTGGAGTTCCTTGGGAGAACCTGGGCTTTAATATTTTATGTCATCACATGATCTTTAATGGCCCAGTTATCAAGTCATTCATGCCAAAAGACTCTATATACATTTCTATTGTTAGAGATCCTGTTAGTCTTTTTGAGTCCTTATATGAGTATTGTGAATTAGAAGTGAGTATCATTCGAGTATTTTCAATGTCGGTACTTCTTTTTTTTATAGAGGCCCTTTCAGCTTTAGAAAAGGGAATTTGCCTTTTAAAAAGAGCTTAAGAAAATGATATTTGTTTTAAATGGTATAAACAGCCACGAAAAATAAACTGATGAACTATTATACTTGTTTATGAATGTGTGAAAACAAATTCTCCTGTTTACACGTATTAAATAAAGCGCTCTTCTGTTTGTATATAATAATAGATAAATGGCTTTTGTATGTAAATGTATGTATTAAATGATTTAGGTGATTATAGAACAAATCCCGGCTTATAGAACATAGGTGAAAACGACTATGTTTAACATTATTATTGAAAACTCTAAGAGATTATTTACATTTAATGTATTTATTTAGATTGCCCACTAACAACTCCAAAAGTCCTTATTATATTAAAATATCAATTATGAATTCAAATAAAGTTTTGAAATTTATTAAAAACTATACTTTCGTGTTATCTGCATGCCAGGAGCTAATTGCCAAAGAAATCGATAGATTTCGCTATTTACAGCGTTTATTATTATTATTATTTTGATAATTTCAGTGATTTAAACGCGTAGTTCAATTTCATGTCTGTTAAATTTGTGTTTTTTTTTATTCTATTTATTTGTTGATGAAGTTTTAATTTCGTTATGGGATATTATCCATAAACAAATGCAGAACTATTATATTTGAGGACCCCAGAAGCCAAGGAGCAAAATTGAACAAGTGACAAAATTGAAAAAATTAAACTAACTGCACAGACGACCTGGAAATATGCTTTTTTCTTTTCAGGTAAAGAAATATAAGTGATTTTCTAAATATGTGTTGTGTTTTAGAGATCAACCACTTTTGCCGAATAATGATCAATATTGATTAATTATAAATTTAAAGAAAATTGCACTCTACTTTTTTCACATTTATTGAAATAAGAGTTCAAAGACCACTGTGAAACAAGCAGCAGTTTCCTATTTCAATTCAGTCAATTATTATTAATGTTCAACTTTAACGTCAATTATATCTTTGAACTCAATTTACTCCAAATCGAAATTTTGTCACTTGTACCCCTTGGCTTCTGATATCCTCATTTATACTGTTTTAAGTGCAAACGGATTATTCTTCCGTAATCGGAATGCACGCGTTATAAATTTTAGAAAAATCATGTGTAAAAATTATTTTAAAAACCATAAATTGAGATAGTTTTCTAACAAATTCTATTTAAAAGAACATTTTTTCTTTATTTGACAGTGCAAAAATTGAAATTGTGTGATGTATAGAAGTTTTAAAAAAATTGCACTAAAAGTGAAATATATTGGTGTTATAAATTTGTTGCCACTGCCAGTATGATATCAGCGTTACCCACGGACATGTTTTAACTTCATAATATGATTGTATAAATGTTGAAAAAAATGTCTATATATATGTAACAGTGAATAGGTTAGAAAATATGTTTGAATTTTTTTTTCTTCTCTTGCCAAGCATATTTTTCCAATCTCTGCAATGCTCCTATAAAAAGGAAGTATGAAAATATTTGTTTGTCTTTATCCCAGTAAATATTGTTACTGTTAATTCATTTTCCCAAAATGATGTTTACGCTCTCAAAAAATAATCGTCAAAAAACAAAAACAAAAAATATGCAGACAGCAAATTGCCGGGACATCCCTGTGATTGAAAGAGATTTTCTGTTATTTGGAGAAATTTCTGTCTTTTGCCTGGAGAATTTCAGGACATTTTCATCTTAGGTTACCGAATTTTTCGTGTTTCGAGGGGAAATTTGTAAACGTAAAACTTTCATTTCTGATACAAAAAAATACTAAGCAGCACAGTTGCCGGAACACACCTGTGATTTAACCAAAATACAGCTTTAGATTAGAGGATTTCAGATAACTTTTACTTTTAGATTGGTAATTTTCCTGTTTTTTTTTTTTTTTTTTTTTTTTTTTTTTTTTTTGGGGGGGGGGGGGGTAAATCAAAGCTTAAATTTTCGTGTTTTAACAAAATATAGCTAACAGAAAGTTTCGCTCAATTCCCAGATGTTTGTGCGAGTGTACGTGCATTTACGTATTCCATGCGTTTTCGGAAAGTCTTACACAGTCCAACTGTCCTTTCGATATCTCCCAATTTTTAAAATAAATTTAAAGAAATGCTTGTTTTCGGACAAACACTGAACAGCCCATGTTTTGTAAGAGGTGGCAATGATTTCATCCAGCATTATGGGTGTTGTTCAGTCCTGGAAAAAAGAAAAAGGGATACCCTTGTATGCCACAACTCAATGAATAAAAATGTGCCTGGAACCAATCGATTAGTAATAATGTCTATTAATTAATGCTATACTTAAATTTTGCTTAGGGGCTCTCTTACGTGTTGAAATTGAACCAAACTTTTTTTTTTAAAACTAATAACTTATTTCGATATCATACTTGAATTCTTCGATAATTTTTACCTTTGTATAGAAAACGGGAGATCATTCGGTCAACTAGTTCAGGAATTTTGCTCGTTTAAAGTTTGGAACTACTAAGATGCTGAATTCATTTTTAATTTTTCAAAACAGATTGCAATGCGGACAGTTTTTTAAGCATAACTCAAAAAATAATTGACGGAATCAGATGTAATTTTGCATTCGCGTATTTCAAGCTTGAATCGATTTCTGTTAAACAAATTCATGGGTTACAATTGATATATATTTCAAAAATATACATATTTTAAAATTAATTTTCGAAAAAAATATATGAATTTTTTAACAGAGAGGAATATGAATTATTTCACAGGGATGAATATGAATTCTTTAACAGAGATCAATTTTTAGGAGCCTCAAATGTACAAATCCAAAATTGTAGCTCATTTCCCCCAATTAGTTTTTTGACTCATGATTGAAACTGCCCTATTTGCTGTGTGTTTTGCAACGATTAAAATGAATTTAACAGTTGGCGTTACAAAATTTTAAACCTGCATAATTCCTAAATTACTTGACCGAAAACTTAACGTTTGGTATTTTAAAGTATAAATTACCGAAAAACCAAAGTATTATGTCAAAATTAGGGGTTAGTACTGAAAATTTAAAGTTTGATACATTTTCTATATGCAGATGACCAAAAATTAAGTATAGCATTAATTACTATGCGTCATTAGTAATTGATTGCTATGTTACATTTTAATAGGGTGATTTGCAGTAGAGTTATAATGGATGTATCTTTTTTTTTTTTCTCGCAACTCACGTACATCCAGCACAAAGCTTTAAAGAATTTCTGTTGTTATACCATACCATGTTCACACGTTAAAGAACTTACACTTTACAAATACAACTAATCAGATGCGTAACTGCACCCGTGTCCACAAGTTAAAGAATTTATACTTTACAAATACACCTAATCAGATGTCTAACTACACCCGTGTCAAAACCGAATTCTTGTCACCTTCCTCTCCGCTTCCTCATGCTTTTTATTCTTGACTGTATATATGTAAATAGTTATAGTGGGATCTAAAATAATAACATAGAGAGTCAAGATATTATGATGTGAATGAATATTGTTGGTGCTGTTTTTTTAGGGCACTGTGCAAATTATTTACTATGTGGAGCGTAGATTAACTTTATGTGCCTTAGTATAATAGTAATACAGTGAAACCCCGATTTAACGTAACCCGTATTTAACGATTTCCCGCGTATAACGTCATTTTTCACAAGTCTCAATTAATTTCCTATACTTGTAATGTTAAAAAATCCAAGATTTAACGTTATCATTTTGAAATATTTCCCGCATTTAACGTTGCTTCATCGGAAAAAACTCAACTAATTTTTTCTAAAATAGTCAAAAATTGTGATGAAAAAAAAATTATCAATACGCGCAAAATTCAGAATCTCTTTTGTTTTTGTCTTTATTACCAACTGCGGGTGCAATATTCGAAAACCCTCCTCTATTCCATCCACACCAATACTTTTTTAATTTATTCGATTATGTTTTTTGTACTAGAACGGAACTGATGGCATTCGTTAAAATTTTTTTATTAGCTTTAGATGGTAAAAAATGGTGGTGAAATATAGTGTATACCTTTGAAATAGTGAAGACCAATAAAAAAGCTTACAAAAAAATCCTCTAAGTTTAGAAAGTGATTTACGTTGTAGCTACTAAAAACAGTACGTAAAATAAAAAACACAATTCTTTAAAACATAATTTAGAAAACTGATGTCTAAATCATTCATTGTAAATCAAGATATGAAACGTATCTTACCTAAATTTGTCTTTCTTTTACGCTCAGTATTTTGTTTTCGTCTTGCCCCGATTTAACGTTTTTCCGCATTTAGCGTCATTTCTGTATGGACCCTTGAATAACGTTAAATCGGGGTTTCACTGTAATTACTTTATTCATAACTTAATTCAGTCCTTTACTCTGTTCCATACAGTAACCCTATTGTAAAAACTGAGTTAATTTGAACCAAGTCAAGCATGTTTTGAACCAAAAAACTTATTTAATGAAATCAGATACGCTCCCTCCAGGTAGGTTGGCAAGTATGCTGTTTAAGTGTTATAAGGAGAGAAACAACATGGTCCTCTAATGAAGGAAAAGTGGATCTAAATATACATAGGCAGTATATTCTTGTTATCTGTCTAAATTTTTCATATTTGTGTTTTTCTGTAATGATTCCGCTCACTTTAATTAAAAATCCTTTTTAATTAACTCCAAGTATTTTTTTTTTTTTTTTTTTTTTTTGCAAAATCCACTTCACCTGTAGCTTTTCTTACAAATAACGCAAGTTTTTAGCAAAACTGTTATATCTCAAAACTATACAAGATACTGTTATACAAAATACATTTTCAAGTTCTGAAAGAATAATAAAATTGACTAATTAATAACTTTTTAGTCACTAAGATTGCCTGTTTAGACATACAAATGAGACTGTTAAATGGTTAAACCTTTTTATCTTTTACAGTCAATTCTCAAACATTCAGATGTCTCATGTGTCTCGAGGCCACATTTACAGTCAAGTCATTGATTGGAGCTTCAGCCAACGAAAGAGTCATACCGCGATAACCCCCCCCCCCCCTTTGGCTATCACGTGATCAAGATAGGTTGCACTAGATTAATTTTAACACAATAAATCATATTAGATGTAAATTTCCAACTGGGCGAAAAATGTCCGGACCAGGATTCGAACCAGATGTCTCCTGGCTGAAGCCGGCAGTGCTCTACCATCTGAGCTATTCCGGACGAATCTGGTGGAACTGGATCACCCAGCAAACCTGGTTGGCTGGGTGAAAAAGTTCCACCAGATTCATCGGGGATATCTCAGATGATAGAGCACTGGCGGCTTCAGCCAGGAGATCCCTGGTTCGAATCCTGGTCCGGATATTTTTCGCCCAGTTGGAAATTTTCATCTAACAAGATAGGTTTGTTTCCACAAATTGTCGAACTGCTATGTAATCAAGATAGGCTGAAAAAGCAGTCGAAATCGATGAATTGCTGCGATACTTTCACCCCTCTGTGCTATCGCGTGATCAAGAGAGGCTGGTTTCCACTAATTGTCGAACTGTTGTGGGATCAAGATAGGCTAAAAAGTACTCTAAATCGATGGAGCGCCGCGACTTATTGCCATATATTATATTATGACTATATTATACTTACTACTTCGTTGGCTCACATAGAACGCAGTAATAAATTTGCTAGTGTTTTATGGCTTAACTTCAACATAGATCTCGTATTAATGAGATATTCTTGTAGCTTAAGAAGGCTCGTTTGAAATCCAAACTCATTAATTTTCAAATCTATCATTAAATCAAATTAATATCTAAATGCATAGTCTTACAATTTTCCGACATTTTTATTTCAAATTGCAAAGAATCGAAACCCCCCCCCCCCCCCCCCCGTTTTGAAGCAAAACGTCTTTCAGAAAATACAGTCGCATCTGGAAATCGCATAGCGGCAGTCAACAGTTAGAAATTACTTTAAATCAAAGACGTGCAACTTTCTCTTTTATCTTATCTTCTTTTTCTTTTTCTTCTTTGCGAACTTTATTTCAAATGATAACCTGAATAAAACTAACTGAAAATTTCTTCTATAGTAAGAAAATGTGTTTATATTAGTATCAATAATATAACTCAAAAGCACGTCGTCATATGAGGTTGATACTGATTTTAGAACAGCCTTAAGTCAGTTTAAAATTAAGTCATATTTATCTATTACCGTGATTTCCCGCGTATCCGCCGCGGCTGAGTTAAGTGTTTTTCAGATCGGAAATTTTATTTTAAAAAAAAGAAGTCAAATAAGTGCACGGAATTGTGTTGGAAAAATCATTGCATTAATGATGCACTCAAATCCAAACTGCTTATTTTCTGACTCATTTTTAAATTCATTTTTGCTCTCAAACGCATTTAATTGGTAGGACAAATTCGTATCGCAAAATCAAATAACATGAGCAACAGTATGATATTATAATCAGTTAATATCTTAGATTATCCAGTCGTAATATTACCCAAATGTAATATTATGGGTAATATTTTTATTAAAGTTCCAGTCAATAAAAATAAAAGTCACATTTTATTTTTAAAAAATCTGGTAGGAAATCGAGTTATCTGAGGTGCGGCGGATACGTGCGAAAATACAGTATCTAAATCAGTACGTTTCACCATTGGCTTGATAACTAACAACAAAATATAAAATCCTGTATTGTAAAATTATTTTCTCAAGTTATGTATCCCTAGTTATCACTGGATGAACATTCAGTAATTGTATCAGATTTATGCGGAATATGACAGTAAAACAAACAACAGACAGACAGAGGGAAGGAGAAAGAGACTGAGATTGAGTGTTGATTGAATCAAATACAGGAATGTCTGAATAGAAAAACTTGAATCCCCATAATAAATACTGTGACCTCACTTATACGCTGTGTTCAGTAATTACTATTCAGTATTACTATTTTAAAATAGTAAAAATTGGTCTAATTTCTGCGAATAAATTAAGCGAAAATTATTTTTTATAAATACTGACACTGAAAAATAATTACTATACATCGCATATCAGTGAAGGGTCACTGTATTTTGAATTATCTTTGTTCGTCATTCAAATATGTGAATTAAAAGTATTTTGTTTAACTTTATCAAATTATAAAATTATAAAATAGTTTAAATAATGATATCGCAAGTAGTATATATCTTTATTTTTTAGAGATTAAACGTATTATTATTACCACCACCGCTTACAATTAATAGCATGCGACTAAAGCATATTTCTTCACTCTCTTGTAGACTAAGTGAGCATATTCCTGATGTCATAAAACTTCCACACAATATATTTTTATTTGAGTATTTTATACTGTTTTAGGATATGGTTTTATTAAGGAAAATGATTTACGATAAAATTTGAAAATTTTAAGGTGGTTCTCAAAAAAATATTTTTCCCCGTTCAACAACGCGAAACTTTCTGGCATATTTTCTCTCACATTTTTAAACGCAAAAGCATGACACTTTCAGGCATGATTATTGAAGTGGTTTGCAATAGAACAGTTTTTAATTTTTCGATAAATGAATCGTATCATAAGCTATTGTTGTAATACCCTGTTCAGACTAGAGATATCTTAGACCGCCAGTTTTGAAGTGGTACCCTTCCGGAATGGGATGCCTGTTCACAACGAAAAACTTACCTTAAGATATCTCAGTAGCGTCACTGTGTTTGTGATCTGAACAAAAGTAAAGTATGCGCATGCGCTCAAAATAAAAACGGCCACAACAGCCAATCAGTAAAAGCGAAGCTTCATAGCCAACGAGAGTGAGTGGTCATTCCTGTATCTAGCCGAAGTAAGTCGAAACTCACTGGGAGAGTTTGTGGAACTCTCTCAGAGAGTTCGGCGGCCTGAGATATCTTAAGATATCCAGTGTGAACATAGTATAAGGCCCTTTTGTTTTTCATTTGCTGGGTGACGCGTCCAAAAATTCTGTTCCCTACGCCAATTTGGACAGCATTTTCTAAAAGATCTTCTACCTTTACCGAAAAAACTGTTCGATTATAAAGTTTCTCAAGAGCACCTGCCAGTTTCATACGTTTGACAACAAAAATGAATTTAAAAACATTTCAGAAAGTAGGGATTTCATATCAGCCTTAACTCATTAAAGCCAGAATTATTTTCTCTTTAAAATGCAAAACTTGCATTTCACACCAGTTTTTTAAAATAGCAATTTTTGTCTGATTTTATCACGAAGTTTAAGTCATCAAATAAAGATAATGTTTCCAGTCAAAACTACTGGTATTCAAACACGATTACCGGTCGCATCTTTACCGGTACCATGGTCCCGTTAGACTTTAATCGGTTAATTAAAAAAGTTTACAAAATTTTAAAACCACACTTCTTCTATATTTTCAACTTTCGGCAACAATTTTTTTGTTACGTTTTTCTTTTAAGGGTGTTCTCAAATCCAAAAGGGCAACTTTAGGACATAAGTTTTAATTTGTTTTTGCTCGGAAGTGCATGAAACTAGCAGGTGTTTTTGTTCATAAACTATGTAATCGAGCTGTTTTTTCCGGGTTTTTGCACACACAATAGACCATTCAGAAAATAGTGTCAAAGTTAACGTTTAGACCCGAAGTTCCCGAAGAAAGCAGAAAATCCAGTCAGCGAAGGGCGAAAAACGTGTTTGTCACGTGATCAAAATCGCCTATAACTCAACAGGTAATTTATTTATCAAAAAATGGAAAACACAGTTCAATTCCGAATCACTTCCATGCACAGGCTTTCCAATTTTATATCTTTTCGTTAAAAAATTAATTTGTAAATGTGTCAAAACGTTTTGCGCCTGTTGAGCAGAGCAGTTAAGAACAGCCTTAAGTGTGCTCTATAACTGTAAGAATAGGTTTCGAAAATGTTAATTAGTTTGAGGGGGGGGGGAGTAAAATGTTACATATGTAAAAATGCAGAAAATAACTAATTGCTAATCATTTTTATTTTTTAAAAATTAACTGTTTATATTACTGAAAATCCAATCCTTAATTTTATGAAATACACCATAAGGATCGTCCATTAAGAAAATC
Source organism: Maratus speciosus (assembly GCA_963932465.1). Lineage (NCBI taxonomy): Eukaryota > Metazoa > Arthropoda > Arachnida > Araneae > Salticidae > Maratus > Maratus speciosus. The sequence goes on from OZ010796.1 coordinate 424,281,510, forward strand.
CAGTCAATTTAAAAATATAGGATGAAATTTTAGCATTTTGATCATATAATGATATACTGAAAAAACACAGAGAAAAATTTATTTAAATACTGGAATTCTGTATAATGTAAATCTAAGCAGTAAAAGCCTCTTTCTCATATTTTTAATTACTGGATTTTTAAGAAACAACGTCAGAATTCAATACAAATTACAGATATCTAAGTTTGCTTAATCAAAATATTTATATTTTCTTCATTTTTCCGAAAAATGATGGGTACTGAGGATTACCTCAAAGTGTATAGGAACAGAAAAAATGCTTAATTTCGAAAGATAAAAGGTAGGTCGCAGCAATTTGTGTAAAAACAGATGTAGAAAGCAACGAATAAATGTTTTATACCTATTTGCTCACACAGCATCCTTTAAATACACATGTATTTATACAAAATAGAAATATCTTAGAAAAAGGAACCAATGTTCGATATCTATTTGCAGATATACCATTGATTACATAATGTTTTTCTTTAAAAATAGTACATCCCCCATCCTTCCTATTTTATACATTATTCCTTAATATATTATAACTGTATTTAATTTCCTTATGAATGACTGAGTATATTATGAAAAATAAAATATAATATTCTTAAAGACGTTGAGTATTTTAATATTATTAAAATAAGTGAAAAGCAAAGGTAAAAACTGAAATAGATTTAATGCCACATGTTATGCTAATATACACATAATTAAATGGCTCACATTACATTATATTACATTAATTGAACGGCGGATACAGCAGAAATGTTGTTTCTCAATCTTTTTCTAAGTTATCAATGCATCCTTAATATAAATGAATAAACAAGGAGGAAGTAGGAATTCTGCTTTTTCAGAACTTAGTGCCCCCTCCCAAGGGAAAAATTATTATTATTATTATTCCGAGGTGGAACCCGTCGAATTTCGACGAAATAAAATGTTTAAGAAGGAACTGTTTTATTAATTTATAACAAACCTGCAAAATTAGTTACAATAAAAAATTCATTTTATATTGGTTAGTCTAAGTCTTAAACAAATATTGTTTTAACGCAAAGGTCCCTGCTGCTCTATAAAAACACTCTAAGTTTTTGTAAAACTTTGCGTTTTATCCATGTGTGATTCCAATTGCGTTATTTTCAAAAGTGAAGCATTTCCACCTTTTTGAAGAATTTCAAAGCCAATGAAGTGAAAATGATGCACTTCTACAATTACTTATTTCCGTTTTAAGACAAAATGCACGCTTTTATTTTATATAAAATGACGTCATTTGCATCCGCTGAAGAATTTCACATTTAAAATCCAGTCATAAACAACATCTATAGAAAAGTATGCATAGGACGTCACTATCGAGGAATATTACACAAATCCAGCAAAAAGCGATGCCGTAAACTCAGCAGAAAAATCGGCTATCTAATAATTCATATGCCTTCATTTGATTGTAACATTAATAATGATACTTAAAATTAAATGTAATTTATAACAGCTCGATGTTTTGCCAGAAATCATTTATTTTCATTTTTTAAATAGCATGTATTTTATTGCAATTTTTTTTCAGTTGATTTGAGAAAATGGCAACAAAAAACTACTATTTTCCCTTTACTTTTACTTTCTACAGAAATGTAGTACTTCAGTTGCCATAATTACAATAATGGTATTAAAAATTACAAAAACATTAATATCTCAAAGATAAATTGAGATGCAGTTTTCAAACAAATTGCAGTTAAAAAAAACTACCCCACCCTATAAGAAGGTGTAAAAATTGAAAATGTGCGATGCTTAGCATAATAATAAAAAAAAAATGCAGTAGAGATTATCAGTATTTACCTCAAAATTGGTCAAAAAGGCTATTTTTTTTAATATTAAATGAAAGCTTGTTTAATTGTGAATATTTTGACACCTCATTTTTATCCATACGTCAATAATATCGCGAGATATTGTAAATTTTGTTAACACACCAGCGCAATTACCCATTCAAATTAAAACTTTAAATGGATTTTTCTCCATGTTCATATTTTTGTCACTTTCCAGTTTTAAAAATGCTAAGGCATTTTTTGTATTTGAGTTACAGATTTAAAATTTTTTTGTGTATATTCTTTATTATATATGTGATAAAGCTATACATGGAATTAGCCTTCATTTTTTTATATATATAAAAGTATATGAAGATGTGTTAGATTTCATTGTTTTTCACTATATACACGTATATCAGTAAAAAAAAAAAATTATATTAAATGTAATATTAGATGTATGTGAAAATCCATGCGCAGTCTTATGTAATACACACTTGAAAATCTTAAAATAAAACATTGGGCAAAAATATGTTAAATCAATGTTTAAAAAAGTAGTAGCGATTTTTAAAAATGCATTTTTTTAACATTTTAAAAATTTTAATTAAATATGCAGTTAATTTTTTTTTTCAAAATTCACTGTCATTTGAACATTAAAATGCAGTGAGTTCACCATTTGAACAATATTTTTAAAAATAAACAAAGTTGTTGAAAAGGTAAACCGTCCCCTTAACCGTACAATGAAACATATTCTTCGATTTACGTTGGCTAATGTAACGTATTACTTTTTAGGGACGCCACTTTAATTGTTGCCCGAAAATAATAACATATCGGGAGTAATAAATAAAAATAAATCAAATTTTGCTGTATTTATATCTTTCTCTACATGAATGGAACATTAAAACCTTTTTAGGTAGATTTCGTATGAAATACTACCTATTGGGATCGTTCCTATGTTGGAATTTCTGAAAATTTTTGCAGATCTACACCGATCATGACCCTAGAACCCGAAACCACCCTCAGTAAAAAACTTTATCTATCTATCTATCTATCTATCTATCTATATCACTTTCTTCTGGACACGATAACTTTCGTAATTCTGCACCAATCTCTTCGAAACTGATACATAAAATCAACGGGCATAAAATCTCGGTCAAGTTCGTTAATGGGCAAAATCGGACCAAGGGGATGGAAATAGGGAAGGGTTTTGTGAAAACCGAAACCCCCCCCATAACTTCTTAATTTTTGTACATATCAAATCAGTTTAAAGTTTTTATTACTTCTAAAAATAGGGCCAAAATTTTATGTATCACAGATTTTTGATAAAGTTAAAAATGGGCTCAAGGGGCGCAAAAAATAGGGTTTTTGGGAGAAAAAAAATTCATAACTTCAATTCTCAAGATATCAATTCCAATTAATTTTATTATAAATCTCCTTAATATTATCTACAACTTTTATATTCACAAGTTTTTGATAGGACCAATTCGTACCGCAAAAAAAATTAAAAACGAAAACAAAAAGGGGGTTTGAAGAAGTAAAAATTCACAACTTGTCAATTCAAAAGATATAAAATCCCCATGAATTTATCATATATCTTCTTAATATTGTCTACAACATCTATATAGACAAGTTTTGGATAGGACCAATTCTTACAGCAAAAACAAATTAAAAATACATAGCGGTTGAAGAAAAAAATCATCTAAGTAAGGGTGTATTCAAATCCAAACTGCGCATTTTCTGACTCATTTTACAATTCCTTTTTGCTCTCTTTTAGGCTTCCAATTGGTACGTTTTCTTACTCAGAAACTATATAATGTTCCGTAATGGTCGATTTTTTGATAGAGGCAGAATATATTTTTAAAAATGCTGTTAAATTTGAACCGAATTTCCCGAAGCGGATTGTGTTGGAAAAATCATTGCATTAAGGATGCACTCAAATCCAAACTGCTTATTTTCTGACTCATTTTTAAATTCATTTTTGCTCTCAAACGCATTTAATTGGTAGATTCGCTTATTCAGAAACTATATAATGTACCGCAATGATCGATTTTTTGATAGAGACAGAATATATTTCAAAAAAAGATGTCAAAGTGGGCATTTTGAACGGAATTTCCCGAAGAAATTGTGTTATCACTTTCTTCTGGACACGATAACTTCCGCAATTCTGCACAAATCTCTTCCAAACTGATACATAAAATCAAGGGATATAAAATCTTGGTCTAGTTCGTTAATGGGCAAAAGCGAACAAAGGGGATGGAAATAGGGAGGGGTTTTGTGAAAACCGAAAAAACTCCATAACTTCTTAATTTTTGTACATATCAAATCAGTTTAAAGTTTTTATTACTTCTAAAAATAGCGCAAAAATTCATGCATCACAGATTTTTGATAAAATTTAAAATAGGCTCAAGGGGCGCAAAAAAGAGGGTTTTTGGGAGAAAAAAAATTCCTTACTTCGTCAATTCTCAAGATATCAAATCCAATAATTTTATTATACATCTCCTTAATATTATCTACAACTTTTATATTCACAAGTTTTTGATAGGACCAATTCGTACTGCAAAAAAAATTGAAAACGAAAACAAAAAAAGGGGGTTGAAGAAGAAAAATTTTCATAACTCCGTCAATTCACAAGATATAAAATCTCCATGAATTTATCATATATCTTCTTAGTATTGTCTTCAACATTTATATAGACAAGTTTTTGATAGGGCCAATTCTTACAGCAAAAACAAATTAAAAATACATAGCGGTTGAAGAAAAAAATCATCTTATTAAGGGTGCATTCAAATGCAAACTGTCTATTTTCTTACTCATTTTTAAATTCATTTTTGCTCTCAAACGCATCCAATTGCTAGATTCTCTTATTCAGAAACTATATAATGTACAATAATGATCGATTTTTTGATAGAGGCAGAATATATTTCAAAAAATGATGTCAAAGTGGGCATTTTGAACAGAATTTCCCGAAGCGATCGTGTTAGAAACGAAAAATATTGCCCTACTGAGAAAATAATTGTTTATTAATCAAGTTTTAATTAACTGAAAGAAAAATAAAAACACAGGTCGCTTATAAATCTTTTCAAAAATTACGCCAGCATGCTTCATATATTTTTTTTTTTTTTTTTTTTTTAAATGAATCTGAAAATGTGCCAGAAAATTTCGAGTTGTTGAGTATGGAAAAATATTTTTTTTAATATCGCCTTAACATGATTCTGATAAAACCAGCTATTTTATAAAAAGGAAATAAAAACCCATCAAAAGCAGACAGATAAAACAGTTAAAGTGGATTTATATCTAATAATGTTTTAGTTTTTGTTGGTGAAATTAGTATACTTAACTTCGAAATCTACCTCTGCCTGTAGGCTGGGCCGGCAGGGATTTTTTTTAAATATGAGTCTTCAAATCACAATTGAAAATAGTTTTATGCTAATTTAAATTTCATTTTTTTATATAAATAATAATTTTAAACTAAAATTTCAAGACAGGATAGAATAAATTCACCCTGGAAACCTTTATTTTACCGATAATACTACAGAAAATGTAAAACGAATGATCACTGAGCGTAGCATAGACGGTTCTAGCTAGGAAGCTCAGCTTAAAAGCGACCAGTGAACGAACAGAGAATCTTCGCCAATATAACGAAAAAAAGCAGAAAGAAAAACTTTACCATTAGCAGACTCTGATTGGTTATTCTACAGCCAAGCTTTTCAGCTGTTAAGGTATAATAAGTGATACTACGGAGTCCAGAATAATCAGCACGTATTTTATTTGTCCATGTTTGCTATTGAAATATATCAATGCCATGTCATATCTAGATATGCCTTGATATGTTTAGACCAATAGCAGCAGCAGAATTAAAACGTGTGTGATAACAGCATTCATTATTCAGTAACGTACGAAGAGTGAAATTTGCGGTTGAAATAGAAGAACGTAGTGAATGTATTGGGATATATTGGAATAGTTAGTATTAACGAAAGACAGATAATCACTGGAGGGGGATACTGTGCTTTGAAAGAAGCGCGGGAATGGGTGGCGCTAAAGAAACGATTGAAAGTAGAGGATATTGCTTTAATGGTTCTGAATATTCGGCGCTTTTTTTCGGTGTTTGAAGTCGCGGTCGGTAAAAAAATGTTCTTGGGATGTATGGGTTAAAGTAAAAGCCTAAGTGTCGGTATTGTGATATATTCTTAGAGTCAGAACTCGGATATTGTTATTGCGATAATTAAAAAATATCAATATTTGATAATATATTGATAAACAATCAAGCCCGAGTACCCTAAACATTTATACTCAAATGTAACTTCAAAGCTCCGATTCCAAAACATTGAAACAAAAATTTAAGAAGATGTCAAACATATTATGATAACGTAATAATCCGAAACAGGCTAATCATAATATACCGCATTATTATGTCCCTAAATCAGTGCTAATCAGTGCTATGTATTGCTGATATGACCTGGTTGTCATTTCGTTTTTGCATGTACAGTAATGAAAAAGAATATTTTTATTGTATCATTGAGAAAAAAAATTCAATAATATACACTTGTTATGGTTTTAATTCAAAATGTCTTTCCAACTTTTAATTGTCGTCCACTTACAAATTTTTCTATGCGAAATATTTACTCCTTTAAAAAATATATTAGAAAACACTTCTCTTGATCCAAATGTATTTCAAAATATTGGACACGGATTAATTCTAACCCATAAAATAAAATATTGCTTCAGAAAAACATTATTCTGTATTATTATAAAATATATTTTGTATTGTTATAAATAAATTAAATATGTTTATTTTCTCCAAGAGAAATATTCTACAGTCAAATAACAAGATTTGGATGAGTTTCGCTTACTTCCTTCCATCTTCATATGATATTCATCAGCATTGTGGTAAATTATAGATATATTTATTCGCGCCAAGTGAAAAACCCTAGAACAACTTCAAAAATGTTTCTGTAAGTTAAATGCAGTTAGCTCTAACTGTACCTGAAAAGAAAAATAATGTAAATTATTGCATTATTATGATATTCCGTACATTGTTGGTGTTTTAACCCTTTAAGACCCAACCCGCACGATCGTGCGCGATAGACATTCATTTAAAGTTTTCTTTCTGAGTCGTATGTAGTATAAACTCGAATTGAATGACAGTTCTGGTTTGCAGATAGAGTCAAGTGTCATTTTTTATCAACAGGTAGCGATTGCAGTCCATGTTATACTTTCTACAGGCATGACTAGCTTTGTTTACAAATACATCGGGTCTTAAAGGGTTAAGGGTTGTCCAGAGAGTATTTTTTTTTTCAGTCTTATAGATGGTGGGAGGCATGAGAGAGATAAATCATACGTGATCTTTTCATAGGGACCAATTTTTGATATGTGCCTTCTGTTAGTGACTGGCAACTTTAAGTTTGTTGTCTGAGCATAAAATGTTACCACTACTGTGGCAGAGAAATATTAATATCACTATAGTTAGGAATCCCCACCTGAGGAAACTTCTCATATGGTATGCAATAGGATCAGTTGAGATAATTATGAACAAGGGGTAAATCAGAACAACTGCCACAAACGTTCGTGTGATAGTAGTTGATACTAAAGTGAAGTAGAAAACAAAGATTTACTTCGTTGACAGAATGAGAGCGTCCCCGCCGTTTTTGCCTCGTGGTTACTGGTTTAGTACCCTTGCTTGCTCTTATCAAATTTCTTAACAGTTCAAAGGGATAAACAGTTTTAGATTTCTTGTGAGTACTCTTGTTTTCTCTCGAATTAAATCAAGGTAAGTCGTTGTTCTCAATCAATAATTTTTAATTTAATATCACTCTAATAGAATATTGATAAGTGTTTGCTCCAACTCTTTTTCAAAAACCTACAGAACTATGTTCATAATTATCCCCACGCTTTTTGAGATATCGAGTAATTATGCACAGCTTTTTCTAAACGTTTTTTTTTTTTTTTTTTTTTTTTTTTTCAAGATTAAGTCGTATTAAGCTTCATATGAAGTCATAACTGCTTGTGCATTTGAAACTTTCTCATGAACTTTTGTTCGGAATTGAAACTTTAACAATCTAAATGTCAGAAATGAAATCGGTAATCACTATAACGGGGAACGATTGGTTCGTTTGGAAATATTTTTGTTTAAATATATAAGACAGTGAGGCCCAAACATTAGTTTCGTTTGGAAAGATATTCGTTTAAAAATATAAAATCAAAAAAGACTGGAGCGTGCTTAGCACGCCAGATGTACGCTGCTGAAGGAAGTGGAGAACCCAACTTTTGGTTCCTTTGAATAGATTTTCATTTAAAAATATAAACTCAATACAGACCTGAACGTGCGTAGCACGCCTGATGTATGCGGCTGAAGGCAGTAGGGACCCCAACTCAAGGTCCGTTTCGATAGATTTTTATTTAAAAATATAAAATCATACACATTCGAAGTTATACGCTGCAAATTCGAATGGGGGCCCTAACATTAGGTTCGTTTGGTAATATTTTCGTTTTAAAATATAAAATCATTCAACACTAATTTTAGGTATATTTAAGGTTATTATCATGGGCAACACCAGGCTGGTTAATTAAGGTAGAATAAAGTGTGTATGAACTTGTTGTTGAATTAATGTTGTGTATGAACTTGATAATTTTGTAGTATACCATCCCGATACAAAAATAAATGTTCACAATTTCCACATAATCTTTTGAGCAATTATGTACGTCTGGAGTAATCATGAACAAGCAATTTTTGTAACGCATTTACATCCCATAGAGTGATAATTAATTCTAATTGAAGTATAGGAGCGAAACAATATCTTTATGGGGGTTTTAGAAGGTTTTAAATGGATCAAAAGCTCCGTAAAGCTGTTAGTTGTTGAAACTAAACAAAGTTGTTTCACAAATACCCCAATTAACCCTATCATAATATGAGGTAACCTCGGTTGGACGTTTTAAATTACAGGAATTAGAGGCTTTTTTGTGCCATAATAACGGTAACTTTTCATGTTGAGGTAACAAACTTAAAGTCGCTAATAAACTCACGCATTAACAATTGCTCACTACAACGATCACGCGCATTATGTCTGATTTCAAAATGAAACAGATGATTTTATAAATGTAAAATCCTCTGATACGAGTTAACATTACTAAGCTTTCTGCATTATGAAACTTTAGCAAAGTAATAAAATATTCATCTACATACTTTTCTGGCGTGTATTCAGCTGCATTGAAATCCGCTGATACAGCATTTCAAAATGTCATCTGAAGGTCCATAAAAAATGAACCGCAACAACGCTTTAATATTTCTTTATTATAAACTTAAACCAATAGCTGTTTGATTCTTTCTATTATGTAACAATTTGAAATTTCTTATGTTGGTTATCTGAAGATAGCAAAAGCTTTCAAACAGACATTTGTATGCATTTAGCTCAGTGGTTAGCGTGTTCCAGTAAGCCACAAATATCAGAATCTGAGGGGCAAAAATGTGTGAGTTCAATCATAATCTTTCTCATTAACGGTCTAAATCCAAGAATCTGAATGACGATCCGAAAACTATGTATAGATCCTTAAAAGTAAATGCTATTAAAATTATCTGTGGATTGACTTTACACTATTACCGTGTTTACTCGCGTAATAGTCGCCCTCGCATAATAATCGCACCCCCGTTTTGAAGCAGAAAAAATCGTCAAAATATTTTCTTCGCATAAAAGTCGCAGTCGCGTATTTGACTTTTATTTAGAAAATAGAAAATCATCAGCTGTTCTCTTCCCAGAACTAGTACTCATAATGGATTCATCTGTTCTGTTACTCCTATTGACATACCCCATCCCATGGTCTATCCATTCTTCAGATACGGATTCACATTATATTAGTGGTACTCTGATACCTTCAGTGAAAGTGATTTATTATGAGAGTTTTTTGTTAAAATTTTCACAAAGATTATCTGTAAATTTTATGTCTATAAAACTATTACCGTAAAAAGGAAAATGGTATTTAATAAACAGCACATAATCTGGAAACCTTTAGTAAGTAAAATTTTATTATGTGTTTTTTTTATATATATATATAGCAGTAATGTTTTAGCAATAGAGTGTACAATATTGTGTAGTAGATTTCCTCGCCTAATAGTCGCACCTAGACTTTCACAATGAAAAATTGGCAAAAAAAAGTGCGACTATTACGCGAGTAAACACGGTATTTTTTTTTTTTTTCGATGAAATAACAGATAATTTACTGATAATAATTTAACTTTAATGTAAATTTACAGGGAAGATGACAGCATAAATTCAGCTAAAATAATTGAGGAAATATTTAGTATATCTACCATAGACTCTGTATATTTACATCTACAGGGTGCGCGTGATAAATTGGCAGTAACTTTGTATCTTCTTATTTCACGTGTTTTTTATAAATTTTGAAAATTTATGTTTCTAATGTTGTGATTTATTATATTATTTTCAGATATAAGTTTTATATGCTGGTACGTCATGAATCCTCATGTCGAAGCAATACAAAGTTTAAGCAACCGTAATTTGCAGGGAGAATTTGTAAAAGAATTTCAGATTGCAAACCAGTTTTTTTTTTTTTTTTTTTTTTTTTTTTTTGTTGAAACTTCTAATAGATTTTTTACAATTAATATATTTTTTTAGATTGCCACTAACAACACCGAAAACCATTTTTGTATGAAAAATATTAATATCGTATTCAAATAAAGTTTTGAAATTTAATAAAAGCGATACTTTCGTATTAGCCGCATGTAAAGAGTTCACAGCTGAAAAAAATCGCCAAAGATTTCACTACTTTCATCAGCTTTTTTATTGATGCTTTCAGTGGTTTAAGCAGGTACTTCGATTACCTGTTCATTAAATTTGTGTTTTATTTGTATTATTTTAGAATTTTATTTATTTATTAATTTCGTTATGGAATATTAGTCGAAAAAAAAAGCTGAATTATTTAAATTGTGTAAAGTGCTAACGGATGAAACATTTGTAATCGGGCTGCATGCGATAGAAATAGATTTTAAAACAAATGCAGTCTTAAAAATTATTTTAAAAACCATACAAATTCATAAATTGAGATACAGTTTTCAAACATATTGCATTTGAAAGAATTTTTTCCCCTATTTGACAGTGTAAAAATTGAAATTGTGCGATGTCTTAGATGTTAAAAAAAAAAAATGCCGTAAAAACGAAATTTATTGGGCAGGTGTTGCCACCATCAATATGACGTCGGCGTCGCTCACGGACATATTTTTGCTTTATAATATAGATTTTTTTCCCAGGCTTTTTTGGTGATATCAAAATCAGCTTTTTTACACCTTCAAGTTGTAAAGTGTACGTAAAATTATGTTATTGAAGCCCGCAATTTTTTAGCAGTTCCCCATTGCTTAGTTCAAACATTACGTTTGCTCTAACTTCGTATTTCTTAAGTAGAATGATTTCTATCTGCATTTAACACTTTTATTTAAAAATAAATGTTGCATAGAATAATTGAGGATTTTGTAATCTTAAAACAAAAAAGAAAACTGTCGATAATTTGTTGTTCATACGGTGAGTAAATTATTGGTACGTGGGTGTTTCACACCGGCGCATTGCAGAAGCGTGCAATTATTTGAAAATTATTAGAGATATTTAGTGTGAAGAAGTATCTCAATAAATCGAACACTCTTTTTCTACTGCTGTAAATAGATATGAATTGGGTTACGCCTCCTTTATTCTGCAGTACAAAATTTTCAATGCAAGTACCAATTACTTCCACACATCTAAAAATAGGTGTGAACTAATGATCGAAAATCTTGACAGAATACTTTTAACAGAGAACTAGCGTAAATTTACTGCAATTCTGTTTCTTTCCTGTATTTTGTAGAATTATTCAAGACTTTTTATGATTCTTTTAAGCAAAAAACACCTGATATCAGTGTCTAACCGAGTATTTTCATACTTTTTCTATTTTGGTTGCAGTTTTTTAGGGAATTTTCAGTTTCGAAACCGGTACCGAAATTACGGATAAAATTTCCTCAGAAAAAAAAAAGCTGCAGTGAAAATAAAAAAAAACCGTCCAATGCGAGTATTACTCGCGCACAGAGGGTTCCATACAATAAATATATTAATTAGTAACTATGTTATACGGAAAAATCGTTGCTAAAAGAATAATAAGACTTTGTAAAAAACTATACAACGTAGGGCTGGATATAGCTGTATATACTAGAAAAGTATAATGGATATACCGCGAAAGTTCAGAGAGATATGAAACCTAAATAGTATAAAATATGGATATTCTGTTTAACTCTTTTTTTAATTTTATCCTAATCTGTTTATGATGAACTTAATTCGGTGCTGGCAATAAAAGTAGTGTACGTTTAAACGTCATTTGGCATTTCCTAAACCAAAATTCAACGTAGTAGTAATCTTTCCTTTTTACAGTGTACCTAAAACAAAACCTTTGTTCAAAGTTTAAACTTGGCATTGCTCTAAGCGCGCTTCGAAATGAGGTCGCAAATTTGCAACGCCACCTTTGTCCGTACCGCGTTTTTCCAGATAGGTTTTTAATTAACTTTAAAAACGTAATTGAGAGAGCCACTCAATGCACACTTGTCACGAATCCCATAGTAATTGTGTGATTAATTGTAATTAAATTAGCCACCCGTGTCTTTATGTATGTCCAAGCCGTCCGTGTCTTTAAGGGGACTCTTCACTCACTTGAAAACACACGCTACGTAATGTTAATCCTATGGGCAGATTATTTTCGAATTTTTCGTTTCAATTTGAATATTTTTAAACGAGTTTTTTGCATAGGATAGGTGAGGCGATCTCTAATATGATTATTTTTTACTTTTTCGATTTTGGTTACAGATTATTTTAATAAATATACTTTCACTTTCCAAACCGGTTCTGAAAGTGAATGTACCTTTATTAAAAAAATCTGCAATCGAAATCGAAAAAGTAAAAAATAGCCATATTAGAGATCAACCTCAGCTATCCTATGCAAAAAAAAATCATTTAAAAAGATTCAAATTGAAACGAGAAATTCGAAAATAACCTGCCCATTGGATTAACATTATGGAGCGTGTGTTTTCAAGTGAGTGAAGAGTCCACTTAAGGGTTAATATCTCGGCTAATTACCGACAATTTTTTTCGAAAACCATTATTAGCGATCCTTTTATACTTCTGTTACAATAGGTACCCCCAGCGCTCCTCAACGACTTTGCTGAACGCCCGCAAATTGAAATTTGTGTGTAACGGAAAAATGCAATTTTCTCAAACTATGTGACCTAGGGTAATCGCTATAATTTCCCTGCAAGGTTTAAATTAATTTCTATTACCCCTAATTTTTTCATAATTTTAGTTTCAGTAGATTCGGAAATAGAGATGGGAACATATTTTTGCACTACATTTTCAACGATATCTCTGAAAGTATAATGCCTAAAATTAAAAGAAATGTATTTTTGAGTTTGGCGTTACGGAAGCTTTCACGCGATATACAAAAAGTACAAGATACCTGGTTAAACATCGAATTAAGACATCATATGCAAAAAAAGTCAATTAAAAATATATTGAAATGCAAATGATAATGTTTTAAAGAACGCTGCCTTTGGTTTAACATTAGCTTGCCAGTATCTTTGTGTTACTAGCGTAGGCTCTTAACCCTTCACTGCACGATTTTTTCTATTTTTATGAAAAAAAAATTTGAAATCTATATATCGGTCTAATAATGAGAAAAAAGTAAAAAAAAAAATTAAATCTCAAATTTTCAGCTAAAATTTGATATTTTATGGCGTGTACCCGATGTACACGATTAGGATTTTAAAATATTGTATTGCTATGTTTTACAACTAAATGAGCTTCAATTAATTAATTTTATCTGCTTAATACTCTGCAACTTTTTTACACTAATATTTTTAAGTATTCAGTAGAAATAATGAAAGTAAATTTTACCTTAATAGCTTGATCGAAATTTTTTTTGTTTGTTTCCAAAGAACAAATTCTAATTTTTTATCAAATTCAGCCATCTGACACGGACAAAATAAGTGTCATTCCATTCCTTGGATTGTTCTTGATCAGGGATAAGACATCATATTGGCCAAATTCATGGCACATAATGAGAAATGCAGTGTTTTTAGGTATGTGCCAGATGTGGCACGTCGTGCAGTGAAGGGTTAACACGTTAAGCGCCACGTGACTGACAACGGTGACTGATACTGAACTTTCCGTTTAAAACGCGTCATTCACCGATGATCGACGTCTAAAATATGATATAAAACTAAAAAAATATATAATGTTTTAAGTAATTACTGAAAATTTATTTAAAATTTACCTACTTTTTATTTATTACGGGATTATACTTTCTTAAAAATTACTTAAAACATTGTAAATTTTTCAGTGTCAGTCAACGTGGCACTCAACGTGTTAAAGCTTGATTACTTTGCTAATGCTTAACACTTTATCCAGGATGAATTACATTAAACCCTTTAACCGATGGATGAATATATTGACCAAATTTGGAAATGCATTTTATTCCTCCAAAAGTGGGGACATGCTATGTTGTTAATAAAATGATTCAGATTCTACTTTATCATAAATATAAAGTTGCCAGAAAATTTAGTTTTATTTGGTAGAGAATTTTATTTGGTAGAGAGTTTTATTTGGTAGATCAAAAATGTAGTTAACTACAAGTGCTTGTTTTAAAAAGTAGACTAAAAAAAAACTACTTTTCATAAGTAGTCACTACTTCGCAACTTTCAGATTTTGTCAACGGATTCAGTCTACGCTCATTCGAGTTACAGATTCAATAATACAGTAGCCCTTCGTTATATCGTGTCTTCGGTATGCAATCTAATAAGTGCGGTATAACATAGGGCATTAAAAAATTAAGAGTGATAACATACATGCAAGAGAATGCTTTTGTTTGTCTCCAAAATATTCGTTTATACACATATTACAATTTTCTTAGAGAAATTAAGAGAGATACGTAATACGTAAATTTCATGAGTAAGAAAAAGAAAGATGGAGTCGTAAATATAACCGAAATATATAAGAATAACAAATTTAAAAGATCATTCGCTTATTTTCAAAAAGTTATGGGTGATGTAAATCTAAAACTTAAACGAAAATTCAACCAGCAGAAATTTTCATGAAATATACAAATATCTATTACTCTACAAACAAATACATTTCAGTTCTTTAATAATACATCATCATTATTTAGACACTCTTAAAACTGACCTAAATAGATGACTGCCACATTGCTTAAATTCAAGAAAACTGTAACATTTACGAAAACTAGAGAAAAAATATTGAAAAATGCTGTCTACAAGGAGCAAATTTTACTCCGGGGATTATTCCTAGAAATCGAAAATGGTTGCGGGCTCTATGGTCATCTTTTGCACGCATGAAGACTAAACAGACCGGGACCTCCATTTTAATCCTAGAAATCAGGAACGTTTAGTCACCCATATACGCTCCATACCATATACACCCATATATACGATCCATTCTAGATTTGTTCACTGCTCTGCATGAATCGTATTTAGTTTTCGCAAAGAAGCTCAAGGCGTTCAGAATCAAAATGGTCCAAAAACATGAAAAATCATCTAGATATATTTGAAAGTAAACTTAAATGGGCTCTTGTGCATTTCATTCAGAATCATAGGAGACTAGCGCCATTTGTTGCTCACATTTTCAACCTTGTATTCGGTTTGATGCGACAAGGACAAATTATTGTCTAATGAACAAGAATTAATCTCAAAATTGGTTGAACAAAAAAAGGAACTAAAACTATTTTGGTTCTGAACAACTCGCACATTTTTTGTTCCAGAAATTTTGGTAAACGATTTGAACTAAATACTTATTTACAGATAAAAGCATTTTATTAAATAAAATTTCTATTAAATTTGGCATTTGATAACGAAGATTTGAAAATTTACGTAGGGCTTAGCGTGACTTAGGGATCATAATTCTTTTAAACATTACAGCAGTCAACGTTTTAATAATTACCTAACATATATTGTAACAATACCTGTTGATTTTACGGAAGAAAAAAACTGTCTGCCAGGACGTCAGTGCTTAAAATTTAATTGAATCTTAAACGTGCCGAAAAATCTTTAGGTGGAACCTCTTCATGATTTTCCGTTTGGTAGATTTATTGTGTAAAGTATTATCTGCAAATTTTCCCCACGGGACAAAAGAAAGTTGATAAATGGTCTGTTTATCAGTACACAATTCAAAAGTCAATTAGTTTTACATAAAAAGACTGTTTTTAGGACGCCAGTAAGAAACTGATATTTTTTTAAAGGAAACAAAGTCTGTATTTATTACGAAGTTTCTGTTATTTTAACATATTTTGCCCATAAAATGAACAGTTTACAGATTTTTTCCGAAATAAAATCTGTATTTATTACAAACTTTCTTTAATTTTAACAGATTTTGCAGTAAAATAAAAGTTTTGCAGATTCTTTTATAGATAAAATAAGCAGTTTTTTATTGTTTAGGCTGACAGTTTTTTTACAGTAAAATCAGCAGTTTTTTTTTACAGTGTACTTTTTTCCACTGGTGATACCATTGAAGTCATTACACTTTTCAATTTACCGTACTAATCATATCTCTTTAGCAATAGCATCACGATTTGTATAATTATGATATTTTTTCTTAATATATAATATTCTTATGCATTTTTTATTTTTTCAGGATTTCCACAAGATGAGCATAGAAGAATATGCGAGAAATACAAAAAATATTTCTGTTTCAAGGAAATTACAAGCGCGTCGAAATGGTATGGGAAGAAACCAGATGCTTTATGACTTTGGAGTTCGTACTTCTTACTTCAATAACCCAGCTAAAATCCAAAAAGCAATAGAAACCATTGACACGTATTTTGATTTTATAATGATTGCGGAATACTTTGATGAATCAGTAATAATTCTGCGACACATTTTATGCTGGGAGTTAGATGATGTCGTCAGTTTAACTGTTAATGCCAGACTGGACAGCTACCGAAATAATCTAAGTGACGAAGCTATTAAGAATCTTCGAGAATGGAATTTAGGAGACAACATGTTGTATGAACATTATTTACACAAATTTAAACAAACACTTCAAGATATTGGCGAAGAGCAAATACAATATGAAGTGCAAGAACTACGGAAAAGGAGAGAAGAATGGCTCGATTATTGTGTAGAAAAGAGAGTGCAAGCTAGAAATTTAACTGCATATAAAATATGGAGTAGTAAAGTAACTGGCTATAAAATTAATCCAAATGTAAAGAATCAGACATGTGAAAATTTAGTGAAACCTGAAAACTATTACACTGCTGAAATCAGACAAAAGCAATTAGTGAAAAGTTTACTCAAAGGTGCAAAAGTTCCTAATTATGGGCCTAAATCTTTGAGTCGTTTATTAGATCTCAAATATTTAAAAGGACGTGACCAACAAATAGCCAGAAAGTTACTGGAAAATCAGTACAAAAGCAGAAGACGACATCCTTTACTGTCTTCTGTTAAAAAGGAAAAACCAAAAACATAATTGTTTTGCATCTATCATGTGTGCGGTCTGAAATATTAGCTTTGAAACATTAAAAATACCTCATGACTAAGAGAGTCGAACATTGACTACATTTCATCAGCAAAGAGTCTAATATATTTTATTGCTTATGGAAAAAAAAGATTTTTGTCGCAAGCTGAAAAACCACATTCTTGTCATGTTTTTTTAAATCCCGTTTGTTAAATTGTAACATCTTTCTTGTATTTTGTTTTAATGTTACAAAATTTAAGTTTTATGCAAACGCGTCCTTTTGATGGAGGACGCAATAAAGATTCATTTAGGATAAGGTAATGAAACATCCCAATTTATCGAGGACGCAGCTCTTGGTAATAGGATGATCCTCGCTTTTCTTTATTTATAAAACTTATATAGTTTTAATAAATTTATAAATTTATGAGATGATAAGTTTAAAAAATGTTAAGTTATAAATATAAGAGTTTTAAAATCTTTGAGTTTGGAACCTGTTTGAAATTTAGTCACCTTACTTTATAATAAAACACCAAGACTCGGGATTTTCAAGATTTGACCAATAATAAGCATGTCACTTGGGAAACAATGCAGGTTTTACCCTCCTAGTACCAGGTTTTGATATTGTCTGAGTATTCTTAATTTTACATTATTTGAACCAAAAATTTAATTTTATTATATAAAATTCCTTCCTAGGAGGTGTCTATTTAATTTCATATATTAAGTATAAATTATTCATTTTTTCTGGTTTGGAACATTAAAAATTTCAAACTAGAAAGTAACTGGGGTCAAATAAGACCCCAGTTAATAAGACTGCCAGCGTACCATGGCAATAGGAGGGTTAAAAAATGAATGGTGAGAGAGTAATTTGGTTAATTCCTTTTATTTATTAGTGTTTCTAAATTGGGAAATTTTAAATATTTGATTCTCAAAAGGTACAGCTGGTCGATACGCTTTTTTTCAGCGAGCTTCTAAAAGGAAAACAATTTTAGTCACCTAGTCTTCATAATGGGCATTTAAAGAACAACTCTTTCTGAAAAGATTTAGGGAACTATAGCTCAGGGTATTATTTCAGTTTTACTATATCTTGATTCTGGACAGTGATTGTTAATTTTTTCTCAAAACATTAAATTCTCAAAATACTTCCTAGTCAATTTTCATACAAAAATTTCGTATTTAGATGGAAAAATTGTTTTCCGGGTCTTAAATATTGACAATCTTATTATGACATACGAATCGAATTAACTGAAATTAATTCATTTTGTTTCAAATATACTTTAAGATTTTTCGCGACGAGCGTCGCGTATAGGGTGCGTACAGTCCTTAATTTTGACAACTATTTCCGAATAATAAGTATCACCTTATTTACTTACTTTTTGTGATTTAATAAGGCAAATATTACTATTCGGAAATACCGGCGCCAAAAATAAATTGTACGGAACGCTCGTTGCGAAGAGGTTCAAGGAGGTACAATAAATTTTAACCCATCACTGGTGTTAATGGTCTCACAGATCGTTGTTTTTTTTTTTCAATTTTTAAAGTTTAACCATAGCTAGAGTAGATAGGGGTAAAGATCCGCACCAGCTGATTTAATATGAACGAACTGGTTTTTTTTTTTCAATTTAACCAGTAGACAGCAGTTAGGTTAGGGTAGGTAAAGGTAAAGACCCGCACGGGGCAAAAACATGCACCGGCTGATTTATTATGAACGCAGCGTTTTTTAAAATTTTAACCAGTGACAGCATTTAAGTTTCAATTGTACCAGTTGTGTTTGATAACTTGTGATGAAAGTAGCAGAAAATGAGAAGTTCCATTTTTGATGTGATATTTTTAAAAATTCACGTGGTTGTTGAGCTGATGTTACTGCAAATATCTGCAATTCCAAAATTTCAGTGGAAAGAGAACGGAAACTTTAGATTCTAAATTCAGTATAGTTTATCTCGGTTGCATTTATTTAAACTTTCAGGGTGCTGGTTAAGCAAAACACTGCAGAATGGGTAAAAACCAGCATCCGTCTTGGGTCAGACTCAAGTACGAGTTCAAGATGCGGAGTTCCCCCCCCCCCATAGTTTTTCCTAGATGCAAAGCTTTTGCAATTGCTTTGTAAGAATCTTTGCTTTTTATAAGTCTGTATTGTATGAAGTAGATAGTTACCTGACTAACACAATCTATTTAACTACCTTTTTTTTCAAGTTAAAATTTTTTGCTAAATATAAATCGTAAGTATCTGACTACCTATTTTTTTTTTTAAATCAATGTTTTTGTTCCTTGAAACGCTTTTGTTTTAACCATTGTAATGAGCATATCAATAGTCTTGAACTACCTAAAGTGGGTAGTTTTGCTGTTTTCAAGGTACAACATAACTCTGATGACTGATTTCGGCTCTAAAATTATTTCGTTTTGCGATAATGGTTGTAAGGTATCGTTACTCCGTTATAGAAGCACCTTATTTGAATGAGAATGTGACGCCAATGTTTTAACATTTGTAGCGTGTAGAGCGACATCTGTATTTTATTTTTCCGAAGTATGATTGTGGTCCCTGGTGTCTACAGTTAGCTGCGTCCGCGAGTGCTTATGCAAATTTTTAGGGCATTTGGCTCAGTCTGCAAGAGTATAAAAGGCGAAGTCTGGATGAGTGAAGTCAGTTCCTTGGAGGCGGTTTATACTGGAGGGACAGCTCAACATAGCGAGTTTTGAAGTCAGAGGGAGAGTGCCGTTGGGTAAGAACTGTTTTTAAGTCAAGCTTAGTGAGTTTGCCCTGTACCTGTGAATAAAATATGTTGGCTGCCACGGGCGGCATTTCAGGTTACCTGGTGTGCATGACCGTTTAGGAAAAATCGGAATCGGCTTCATCAGACCACTCACCCTATTTTAGTTCCAATAAAAGGATTTTATCTTATAAGGTTTGTGTCATGACTATGACGACACGTGGCGGTACTGCCGGGTCCGTCACATGGTTACCATGGAGAGTTTTATAAGATAGTATATAATAATTACATACTCTGTAAAACGACTGGCGATACCTTCATACACATGGATGGTGTTCAATTACTTTTATTTAAACCGAACCAAAATAGTTCAGCTAGATACCAAAATAGCATAAACTTCGTGGATGAAAAGTTTGAACACTGAGTAATCGTTTTATACATTTTTTAATAGTTGCTTACCTTGGTATAATTCAATAACATTCATTTTTTACTTGCTCAAAGTATTATATATTAAATAAAAACGAAAGTTAGCGTTTTTTCCAAAACAACTTTTGAAAAGGGTTTTTGAATACAATTTATTATGGCTTTATATTAATTTACATTCACTATTTTGCGTACCAGATCTTCTGCATAAAATAATAAAACGTTTACTCTTTTTTTTTTTTAAATAAAAGCTTTCACTTAACTCATTCGTTTTAATGGAAATGGGGCAAAAATACGCAGTACGGGACGTTGACCCATCACTGCGGGATTTTACCCCGACCAATGGGACAAAACGCTGCAGACCAATATTTTTAAAAAATTGTAATTTCTCGCGAAATTATAAATTTACAGAATCTCAGTTGATGGTGGTACCGGCTGAGCTTATAATATAACATTTTAATCAACCATCAAATAAATTTAGATCAATGTATTCATTCAAAATTAATGGAAAGTGTGGATCTTTACCCCCATCTACCCTACTAGTGAAATTTTGTTTCGATTGCAACCCTAGTATTATCGCCAGAGACTTCTGATAGTGTATTAGTTTCAGAATGGAAGTCTCCAACATGAATTTACAATACTATTTTTTTTTTTTAATCCAAGGCTCAATTATGAGGAGGGTTGAACATTGCATCAAACCATAAGAAGAGAATAATGAAATAAAATATTCATAAACGAGGAAATTTTGTAATCCAGATGCATGTTTTGTAGTCCAGATTTGTGCATATTTTCTGGGACATCCAAATGTGGATAACTGTGCTTCATTTCTGCTATTTCATGACTATCCAGAATCGAATTCACAAAAAAAAGGAATAAAGTCTATGACTAGCATATTAGCAGCTGATAGTTGCTGATTTTTCATATTACTGTGTTCCAAAGTCTTGAGATTTTATATCACATGACGAACACTTTAAATAATGTTTTCCTCTATCCAACTTTTTTTTGTTACATCTTTCATTACCTGTATATTTTTGTTTTCTTCCAGGCTTGAAAACCAAAAAATTTGTTTTTTTATGTTTGATAATCATTTTTTCTATAGTTTCTCCGCATTGATTATACTCCTTGTATTTAACAGGCTAAAACTCCTGCGAAACTTTTAAAACAAATTATCTATTGCAGAATTAATTTTAATAAACCGTGTATTTTTGTAATATGAACTTCATGTTTAAAGATGTTAACTTAATATATTATAGGGTGAATGAAATCAGCAGAATAAATTATTTCTTAGTAAATGAAATATATTTAAAGCCTTCATGACTACATGAAAACATTTGAAGAACATTTTTACTTAAAAACTATTCTCAATGTTTTCAGAAGTTTGTCATGCCTCCAATTGATTTTTCGACAAAATTCTTTCAGACATTGTGAAACAATTGTAATTTTCCGATGAATAGCTGATTACATCTAGATACAAGATATCCTAAAATGAATTAAACGCTTTTAAAATTCAATAATAACTAAACAGTAACACCTCTTCAAATTATTTTTGAAGGAGATTGTGTGAAATTGATATTTTATGTATTATGGTTCCTCATTCAAGTTTCATATATCCCAATAGATGGTGATGCACTGTGTTAAGCTGTAGAAATCCTATTTGACAGAGAAATTGAATATTGACGAAATGTCCGCCCATTTTGTTCAAAAACAGATGGATATGCAAGCCGTAGAATGAAATAGATTTTCATCAGCATCTAATACTTTTTATTCTAATCACTTATATTTATGTTCTGTATGATTCTCTAAAGACATATAAAACGAATTTTCCACGATTTTGAAAATTCATTTTATATGCCACCAGAGAGACATGCAGAACATTCGTGCGTTTTCACTTTAGTGAAAAATAATTCTTTAAAAAAAAAATGCATTTTCTATGAATTTGTATTCACTAAAGTGAAAATGCATTTATATTTATGTTCGGAATGAAGCTATATAAAACGAATGTCTCTGAAGGCATATAAAATGAATTTTTCATGATTGTAATAGAATAACAAGTAAATTAAATTTAAAAATAAAAAAACCCGATTACGTAAAAAGCGAACTAATTAATTATTTCTCATCAATATGAAACTATTTTTTATATTACTTACCTATTTTTTTTATTTACTTGTATTGATGACTTATAAGTTGTATTTAATTGTTAGTTCCTATCTATAAACACTGTTTTGATGAGGCCTATGAAGGTTAGAGTTACAGTTAAGCTAGAGATCCTACCTAGACAACTTCCAGGTTGTGTAATATTTAAACGGACCTTCTGATTGTAAAATAGTCAATGAAACACCATCTTCATTTTGAAAGACCTATCCAATGATATGCCACTTAATAAGGTGCGTAAAAAAATTTTTTGGTTTCTACCGCCATTTTGTATTTTACGGCCGCCATTTTGAATTTATAAAAACAAAATCTAGCCTATAACCATCGGACGGTTAGACGAATCAATAGAGACCTCATTCATTAAAATCCATCCAGCCGTTGAGATGTTTCGAGGGTATAAAGAAATCCACATACCTAGATACGCGTGAAACTCATAACCCTTCTTGGCAGTCGGGTAAAAAGTTTTAGACGCTAAGTAAAATGTACTGCGTTCTACGGCGATCTGTTTTTGAACAAAAATGGCAGCTATTTTGTCAATGTCTAATCTCTCTCTTATATAGAATCTCTACTAAGCCATTAGAATACTCCAACAAATGTATAAAATGGAGCAAAGTTCATTCATTCAGCATTAAATCTTCATACTGTATAGCTGTTGAAACATTTAAAAGATAGTTTGAATTTCGAAATTGCAATGATATTCTTGAGCAGTATTGTAATTTTTAGTTCGAGACAGTGTAGCACTATTGAAGATTGATATTTGAAACTTAAAAAAGGAAAAGAAGTTAAAAATTTTCTGACTTTACACACTCTCCTGAAAGAATAAATGCGATTGTTTGCTTGTTAATACATCTTTAAATATTCAGTTCATTGTAGAATGTAGCGCAAAATTATTGAAATTTTAATAATACACCTTATATTTACAAAGGAAATTCTGAAGCTTTGTCAAAATCAAAGAAAAATATCCCATTATAAAGCAAAAGTGTCACAGAAAAATTGAAGGGTTCTCAACAAAATCAGCACTTGTTCAAAGATCACGAAAATGAATTAAAAATTCAATATTGATATTCTCAAAGGTCCGTGCTGTGCTGTGAAGCCATTTAATTAATAAAACAACTATGCCCTTGCTATGTATTGAGAATGTTTGTTACCCCAAAGAAACATTTGTCAAGAGACGGTTTTACGTCTTTCTGCAAACTGTGAATTTTTAACAAGTACTGTTTTTGTTGAGAATCCTTCCACAAAATGGTGAATTAGTTAATTGGTGCTGTTTTCAAGTAGTTTTTTTAATTTTATGAAAATCTTGAAAACATTCCTATATTTTCTTAAAGAAATTTAACTTTTATACTTGAACTGTTACATTTTCTGTAAAAAAAAAAAAAAAAAAAATGAAATTTGTTATATTTTTCTGTAAATAAATGTTTTAAAAGTGGTTTTTTGTCTTTATTTTTCTATTTTCCAAGATTACCATCATCACATCATTAAAAAACATTTGATGGATTAATGATTTATTAGGATGTTCTAAAAAACGCATGTTTTTACGGCTGGCTTAAAGCTTATAGTCACAATAGGCATGATCTAGGGTCACCTTAGTATTAGGGAAGGTGACGACGGCAAGATTTGCTAGAGTGGGCATAGCTTTAAAGTCATGAAAATGTTTTCAGTGTGTTTAAAGTCATTTAATATAGCATATTTGTAATTTTTAAACTGTACCGGAAGAGAGTGGCAATTTCAAGAATGGTGATGAAAACCGTCGATGTAATTGATTAAACGACCATGCATAGCTTGGCTATTTAGTATCCAAGGGTACTTCTTTGCCATTGCACTCTATTTATGCCTATATATGATGTAAACATAGTAGTTGGTTTATTCTGAAATCGCGTATAAGATTCAAGAATTTCAATTGAGCGCAAAGAAACATAAACATATTGGATTAAATTATTTGCCATGGATCCAGAACTGTATTTTTTATTGATTTATTACAATATATTGGAGAATTTCAGCTTCAATCTGTGTTCTATCATGGTGATTGAAATTTTAATTAAGTTACTTTCCAAAGATATAATGAAAAAACATTCTTAAATTATTAATGTATTGCTAATTTTTAATCAATTATTATTTTAAATATTTTGATTTTGATGTCGAATACAAATAAGTTAAATATAGGATCTCACGCCTTTTTTCATCGTTTTTGTGATTTTCTTCATTGTTAATAGCGAACATTTGCTCACCCTTGGCCATAGCTGTAGGCGCACATGATTAGTTCTAATAAAATATTAATTTTTCTCATTTTGTATGGATTCATAATGTAAAGGGATGCCAACAAATGAAAGTGCCATATGTGCTCTCGAGCCAGTCCTGCATATTTTGGATCTCAAACTTTAAAATGATATACCAAAGCTCACATTAATTTTTAAATGATAACCTATTTCATTTTGATTATTACACATTTCTGCCAATAAGGCATTGTCAGGCTCCTTATTTATACTGGTGGCATATAATTTTGGGGATGACAAATTGTTTGAAAGTTTCTTTCTTTTTTGTGTACAGCCATCTGTTACAAGCGCTCTTCTGCTTAAGATATAGCCTAGATGGTAGAAAAACTGAAAATTCAAAGGAGCTTTCACACATTTATGTAACGATTTTGGAAAAATAAATATACAAACAAAGATAACTAGCAAAAGCCATGCTTTGTTTGGATTTAAGAAGCATTATTTAATTAGATAATTATTTGAAAGTAACAATATTTTTATATCATTTTTGCATCTTTATTAACGCTAGAACGCCCGAAAATTTTACCCAAGCTTCACAAAAATATTCAACACCAGAATTTTTATTTAAAATTATTTAAATGATTTATTTAACGTATTTCTGCGTGGTTTAAATTTAACTTATTTTATGAAAAAAATTTTGGCTCCAATTTGCATTTAATCATTTGGTCGGAGTCGATTCGACTCCTTTCGAGCGTTCTAGTGTTAAGCAAAAACTTTATGTTTTGGCGCATTTTAATTTTAGAAATGTAAATTCACCAAATAATTAAGAATTTTCTCGGATTTTTTTATTTATGATATAAGACTGGTATAAATAAAAATATTTTCGAAGCAAAACTTTACGCAATTTTTTAAATTTTTAACTAAAAGCTCTTTTAAAGATGTTTTTACATTTTATTAATTTGATTTGTTTACAATTCTTTTGTTTACAAAAACAAAATTCATAATATAATTCTTTTAAAATGTGCAAGTATAATTCTTCATAATATAATTCTTTTAAAAAGAGTAAGTAACTAAAAGCTCTTTTTCAAATGTTTTTACATTTTATTAATTACAACAATTAATTTTATTTGTTTATAATTCTGTTGTTGCCACTTTACAAAAAAAATCATAATATAATTCTTTTAAAATGCGTAAATATCGTCTGCGTAAAGGATTTCACATAATAAGAATAAATTGTGTATTTGAATTCTTAAAACTGAAAAATACTTTTATAATTGAATGTAAATAGTTGAATTTGCACAAATTTTAATTCATTAAAAATATGCTATAATTTTCATAAAAAAGGATATTTTAAAAAGTTCATAAAAGAAATGGTGAAACTATTATATGATTAAAAGCAATGAGCACCAAATATGCGCCATTTCCAACCAATCTTAATAAAATATTCTATTAAAATGTATATTTTATTCTCAAATAACATACATTTTTAATATAAGAAAGTTTAATGTTCTTTTACGGTTTGAAGTATAAATTCTGCAGTTATTTTCAATACTTAAAATATTTCGTCTTCGCAAAATTTAGATATATAGGTTCCTTTCTTTATTTAAATAATTAGAAAAAAATGAGAAATTTTGATGCAACGATAATATTTCATGTACTTAATCATTCATGACTTTATTTATTTTTGATGACTCAATTATTTTTATTTGCTGCAAGAAATACGCAGGTTTCATTATCGTTTACAAAAATAAATCCATATAATGGAGAAATATATTCAGCAAAATAATAAAAAATGTTTTTTGTTAAATCATTAGATAAGATAATAATATTGTTAGAATCTGCAGATCATATTTTATTTCTATCAAGTCCAAAAATATTTCTTTCCTTAATTAAATTTAGAAAACATTTTTTGAGATATTTTTGCGGAATAATGAAAATATGTTTTATTTATTTAACTAATCATGATTCTATCTATAATTACTAACTCCATGATTTATTTTTTCTTCTGAAAATATACGTGTTTCATTTTTTATTTGCAAAAATGCGTCCATAATGGAAAAACATGTAAAATAAATTAATTAAAATTATAATTTTTTTTTAAGGTTATTCTGTAACAAAAAAATATTGTGCAAATCTACAGATCATAATTTATTTTTATGTTTAATTTCAAGTCAAAATACTGAATAGTATTTTTTCTTTTTTTTTTTTTTTTGTAAAATGTACGGCAAAATGTAATTTGTGTAGCCTAGTAGACGATTCGCTTCGCTCATCCTAATTTTATTTTCTAATATGTTCAGTTTGATAGCCCTTTGTTAAACATATATATTACATCTTGATTTCTAAGATAAAAGAGCTTTTCTTAAAATATCAAGGTTCATTTTGTGCCACTCCTCGACCCCACTCTTCCAGACTCTATCCAATGTCTAGGGATGCCGCTTATAAAAAATGTCTAAAAATATAGCAGTAGATTTAGAGGTATGGCTGGTAGCTACCGCCATAGCCTATCTTGATGAAACTTAGCACAATGAAGATTGTTTGGATAAAGTGATTGCATGTCTTATTTGAAAAACAGGTGTTAAGAGACATTTCTGATAGTAATCCGAGTTAATTTTGTCATTTCTTCTATTTTTCTTATTTTAAGATTTTCGTTATAAGATAATACTACAATAATCATAAAACGTTTAGCAAAACTTTCCTTGTTTTCTAAGAACCAACATTTTAGGTTTTAACTTTACTTTTTCGGTAGTAAATCAATCTTTTACTCTTGCAATCAGATAAATATAACTAAGTCTTATAAATTGTAACTACATATTTGCATTTTTCACCTGCTAAATAACTTTCAACAACAATCTGCCCATGGTCTTACGCTGAGAAACATGTTTTCGCATTCGGTGGTGAACATCGTGTTTTTTCTTAGTTTCAAATCGGATTTTATAATTTTGTTTTCAGTTCCGATAGAGATATTTTAAGATTTTGCGATAGTTCTTTGGGGGAATTGTATTTTCTTTTAAAACATGAGATGCAGCTATAGATATAATAAGTGGTGAACATACATTTGTTGAGTATGCATTTTTTACCCTTTCCTAGTCAAATGTAAACGTTGACGTTTCTTTCCTTTTTTATTAATTATGTCACTTGTTTTACGTGTAGAAATATTAAAACCATGCTTTACACACCTTTTAGGTAGCTTTCATTACAAAAAGCTACCTATTGCAGCCGTTCGGAAGAAAGCGATTTCAAAAAATTTTGGTATATTTTCATCGATCATGACCCCCAGACCCCAAAACCACCCTCCGTTCAAAATTGATATATATATAATCTGATCTTTGTCATACTGTAACTCTCGTATTTATGAACCGATTTGAATAAAATTTCGTGTGTACATAGTACATACCAATGTCTCGACCGACTTCGTTGGCCAGCTTCATCCGCCATCTTGTTTCAAAATGGCGGCCATTTAAAAATTATAAAAAAAATTTTTAATTTAAAATTAGGCACAAAAAAATTGAAAATTGAAAAATATTTTTTTCTTATGTGTTTTACCTTGATACAAAGATTCCGGAGCATTTTTTGTTTCGTCTATATCTTAAAAAATGGCTGAGTTATAGCACTTTGAATTTCTAGCTTCGCTGACATTTTGAAACGACCTGATTTTTGTCACGCGATAACAGGCGTATATATGAACCGATTTGGATGTACCTTGGTGTATACATAATAGGTACCAATGTCTCGACCGAGTTCGTTTGCCAGCTTCATCCGCCATCTTGTTTCAAAATGGCGGCCATTTATTTTTTATTTAAAATTTAAAATGAGGTACCAAAAAATTGGAAAATGAAAAATATTTTTTTATATGTGTTTGACCTTAATACAAAGATTCCGAAACAGTTTTTGTTTCGTCTATATCAAAAAAATTGGCTGAGTTATAGCATTTTGAATTTCTATTGTGGCTGACATTTTGAAACGACCTGATTTTTGTCACGCGATAACAGGCGTATTTATGAACCGATTTAGATCTAACTTGGTGTGTACATAGTACATACCATTGTCTCGACCGAGTTCATTGCTTCATTCGCCACCTTGTTTCAAAAGGGCTTCCATTAAAAAAAATTTAATTTAAAATAAGTTATTAAAAAATTGAAAAATGAAAAAGATTTTATGTGTTTGACCTTGATACAAAGATTCCGGAGCAGTTTTTGTTCCGTATATATCTTAGAAAATGGTTGAATTATAGCACTTTGAATTTCTAGTATGGCTGACATTTTGAAACGATCTGATATTTGTCACGTGATAACACGCGTATTTATTAACCTATTTCGATGTAAGAAGGCATGTGGATGTGGATAGTATATCGTAATGTCTCGACCAAGTTCGGTGGCCAGCTTCATCAGCCATCTTGTTTCAAAATGGAGCCCATTAAATTAAAAAATATATATATATTTAAAGTGAGGTGCAAAAAAAAATAGAAATTGAAAAAGATGACTTTCTTAAGTATTTGACCATGATATAAGGATTCCGGAGCATTTTTTGTTTTGTCTTTATCTTAAAAAATGGCTCAGATATAGCAGTTTGAATTTCGAATGTGGTTGACATTTTGAAAAATCTGATTTTTTGCCTGTGACAGCACTTGTATATATCAACCGATTCCGATGTGAGTGAGCATGTCCACAGAAATTACTAAGGTCTCGACCAAGTTCACTCGTTAGCCTCATTCCCCATGTTGTCCTAAAATGGCAGGAACTTCAAGATATCGCCGAATTTGGCAACCAAATATAAGTTACTTTAAATAAAAGCAGCTTGGATAAAGCTGACTAATTTCGCGAAATTCTCATTCATGATTTAGTATTGAGAAAAATTAGTATTGAATCTCCTATAATCGGTTTCCACTAAATTGAGCTTCGTGTGTTTGAATAATATAAGCTTGCTTTTTAAAAATAAGGAATATGAAAGCTACCTCTTCCTCCCGGTACTGGCCGGAAGGACTTTTTTAATAACCGAATAAGAGTATTTCTCTTCGTAAAGCACAAATACTATTATTCTTAATGCAAATAAAAGAAACTTTGCAAACACAAATACTTCGTTTTCAATAGCGGACATTTGCCCACCCTTATCCAGAGCTGTTGGCGCACATGATTAGTTCTAATAAAATATTTTTCTTTCTTTACGGTTTATAATGTAACGGGGTGCCAACGAAAGTAAGTGCCTAGGAAACGACACCTATAGACAACGCCGACAATTTCGACGTCACGGCAGATCGGCCATCAGCGGATCATTCATTGGACGCTATTCTTGTGACGTTTACTTCACAAGTATAGAGTCCAATGAATTATCAGCTGATGGCCGACTGCCATGACGTCGAAATCGAGCTCGTCGGCATTGTCTATACGTGTCGTTTGCCTAGGGCGCCATATGTGCTTTCGAGTCAGTCCTGCATATTTTGAATATCAAACTTTAAAATGAAATATCAAAGCTCACATTAATTTTTAAATAACCTATTTTTTTTTATTATTACACATTTCTGTCAATAAGGCATCATCAGGCCTTTTATTTGTGCTGGTGGTGTGGAATTCTGTAGTAACTAGTTTGCAATTCATGCTTTTTTCAATCCTCTGAAACGGCTGATTTGATTGGTTTAAAAAAAAATCATAATTACCCGTAATTTGCATACTGTTTTCTTATTATGTGTATGAATTTTCAATGTTTTCGAATAAAAACGTTTTGAGAAAACAATGTTTTATTGAAATATTCAATACTTATGGACATGAGTGCATATAATGAGTGGTTAGCAGTGCGATAGAGAGATATGAGACTGTCCACAAATGATGGACTAGACACAAACTACTTCTGGTTCAAATAGTACTTATTCTGCTATAGTAAGTATCTGCTAATATTGTTTACGAGATTTCAGAAAACTTTGGAGAATTAATATAGCATTGCAGCACCAAACCGTTCTTATAATATTGATGAAGATGCAGTATTGTTTTCCGAAGTGTTAACCCTTTCCGGCGCGGTGTCCTTAAAGGAGGACAGCTAATTTTAATACCAAAACTGACAAACGGCACCAAGAACATTTAACTAAAATTTTCTCATTATAATGTACATGAAAATAAGCAAGTTCGTATTTTCTAATAAATTTGTTTATAAATTGCGGTCAGTCCATTATTTCATCAGTTTATAAACAGAATTACTCCGCGCCGGTAAGGGTTAAGCTACTTCATAATGATCTAACCACCGACCTGAGCATTCCGTCAGTTTCTTACACATTATTCAATTTTCATCGCGTGTAACAACACTGCAGAAATAGGCAATTTATGTTTAATGAAAGTATAGAAGAGCGGATTGCATAAAGTACTTTAATTTGTTTCAGTTCAAATCATGTAGAGCCCATTCGTTGAGATTTTTGGACGTTTCAAGTCTGATCAAGTAGACAGAAATTGCTTTAGTACTCATTCCAAGCTGTTTTGAAAGCTTTTAAATAGTTACATAAACATCTGGTTCTACCAAAACCTATTATCGTCATTAATGGAAAGATACCCTTGACAACCATTATGCTGTTCACTTGTTAATGCTCCATTGGCCCGAAAATTTCATTGACATTTCGAGCTCTTTGTTCTGCAAAATATCCGAGTTTGAATTCATAGAAATAATTACGAAAGTCAGGTTTTGACATTTTAACTATTAAGATCTTCAAATTGCTAAAATTGAAATTGAAATAACAAACCATATGAAGTAAAAACATAAATTTTCTTTACAATAGCATGCAACGCTACATTCATTTTATCATTTATGCTATGAAAAACATTCTGGTAACTATTTTTTTTAATTCAAATCTGTTTTAATTTTTGAACTACTTAATGGAAAATTAATAAAACCAATTTAACAGAAACTAACAATAAACACATAGAATTATCTAAATTTTCACAATGGTTGATAGGGTAAATAAGTTACTTGGTGTAAACAGAGTTATTACTATTATTTATCAATAACTCTCTTTATTAAATTTTTTTGTAACAAGAAATAAATGTAGGGTTTTTTATATTTATAAGTCTAATAAAATCAAATCAATGAATATTCTATTACAATAAGTCAGAATTTATTTGCTTTACGGTGGATGACAACTATAAAAAAAATTTAAAACATTAGAATAAACCAAAATAAAAATATCAGAAGAAAATACTTGTTGCGTAAACAGGTAGTTATAAAAGTTTTGATTGGGAATATTGTTTAAATTTTAAAATTAAAGAATGTTGATATCGACTGAATAGCATTTATTATAGTATTGTTACTCCCTTTGGAGAATGTTCATTTTAAAACAGAAGATAAGCAAACAGCTATGAACAAAAGTGCCTAATTTCATGTATTTTAAACATAAATAAGAAAGCCTAAAATAATAAAAAGGCTACAAACAAATTTTCGAATTTCCAAAACACACTGTATACTAATGGAGGAAAAAAAAGCAATAGCTATGTTTTAACAGGCCAAAAATTCAGGGAACTATCCCCACCCTTTCCTTCACAAATCACTTATGATTATTTTTAATATAATAAAAACAGTACGTGAGTGCGTGTATATATAGCGGGCCCACTACTAAGTCCTGTCCTCCTTTATTAACTTTAGAAAGGCGACAGCTATTGTCATAAACGTGGTGACTAAGTATGCAAAAGTGACGATGTGCTACGCAATGAAAGGTCGCTTACAGCACCACCCAAAGACAAACTGTGAAATTAGACTTCCTATCTTTAAAATTGTACAAAATACTGGGAATTTTTTACTTAAAATGTATTTCGACACTTATAGCATATTCTGGCGACGTTACGTAAAAATCCTATTATTCTAAATATGTGAAAAAAGCATTTTACTACATCTATTTCACTTTAGATATATTATAGTTAAAATTTTTACACTTACATTAAATAAGTCTTTTTACTGTATTTTCATTTATTTATTTTTTATTAACTAATTAACTTTTATCCGAACTTTTAGCTCTAGCTGAAGCACACACTTTTAAGAAAAGCATGAAAAAAAAAAAAAAAAAACATTTTCAAAAATTCAAACTGTACGAGAAAAAAACTTTTAAAATATTTAGATTTTTTAATTTTAACCCATCAATTGCATTTTTCTTGATAAAATCACTTTCGTTCATAAAACCATTTAATAATATGTCAAAACGTATTATAAAATACGGAAATTAAAAAAAAAAGTTCAAAGGATATGAAAAATCTCGCTTAACCGTGTTTAATTAATTAAATAAATAAAATTCAGAATTCAGCGTTGAGAGCGATTAAAATAATAGTTGAATTTCAAGTCAGTATGAGATAAAGCACATATTCTAAAATTTTTAAAGAACATTTTAGAAATTTCCATGCAAAATAATGTTCCTTCCGAAGGAAGATTTCTGTCAAGAATCGTGAATTTTACGTAAATTTAAGAAACAATCTATAGTTTAAACTAAAATACTATCATCACATAATATATTCTTCATTAGAAGTCGAGAATAATACTTTCAAACGTAAGCATTTTAATATTCAAGCATGCTATGTCATGTTCATTCAATGTCAAAACCCAAACTAATCAAAAACGAGCTCGCGGCACCAAAGTTTAGCCAACAACAAAACCGCACCAAGTGAGCCAAGACGATTATGCCAAACAAACCTTCACCTCCATGAACGGAGATTCATTAAAATTAAAATAAAACTTACAAAATTTTAAGCTTTGTGTTTTAAATTTAGAGTATTAATCAAGTAGTTAGAAAAAATACAATCGATCAAAGTTCACTACTGGGAAACTAACAGATATAGTTTAGTTCTGCAGGCACAACTGAAAATGGAAGAAAATAATTTAATATATATGTGGAATTGGTGGAATTGGCTGTAGTTGATCTTTGGTGATAAATACTTCTGATTGAACACTCGCTGGTGTAGAAATAATAAGATTTTAATGTCTGGAGTAAGGCATGAATTCTATTTACAGAGCACACAAACTATGTACAGGGTTTAAGGGGATGAGAGGGGCTTTTTTACGGCAATCTACCGGCCTTCAATATACTCCGGCGCGCTCTCCGAGCCTGACTGGACACGTCTTTCCAAATCAGTCCGCCCAACAACTCTGAAGTTAAATCGAACTTTCGCTCCCAGGCTGGAGGCTCAAAATCACTAACTCGTCAGGTTTATTGTCTTTTAGAAATTGCAAGCTCTATCAGTTCTCATGGGAATTAGCTGCACCCTCTTACTGCGGTCAGGATGTGGTTAGAATGTTTAGGAAAGTGCAAGCCACATCCACACTCGGGCATCTTGACATGTGTGCGCACCTGTAAGACCAAAAGCAGCAAGAAAAGGGCAAACTAAAACTTATCTAAAAAAGACATTTTCACAAAATTTTTCCGAAATTTTTAAAGTTAAAAGAAAAAAAAATATCTTTAAAAAAATTTAGAGGCCAAAAGGAACTGACAAAACAAAAAAAAATTTTAATTTAAATTTAGACTTTTCCATTACAATGCATAGGCTGAACTACACTAACACTACGTGAAGAAAAAAAGAGAAAAAAAAATGTCTTCGAAGAAACAGGCATGTGATTTCCGCGTTTTTGCACACCAGTATATTCTTAGAGAAAATGATATTTCATTTAATCTAAACATTTTTGCGATTTAAGAGAACAACATTTTCTCTAAGAATATACTGGTGTGCAAAAACGCGGAAATCACATGCCTGAAGAAAGAAAAAAAAAGAAAGTTAAAAACCGATGTCTGTGCGATTAACATGCACCGTCTTTCGTCTTTTAAGAAGATCCGCCTATGGAACTTCACGGCTTTAAAATATTCGTATTAAAAATCTAACATAAGGGAAGAAAAAAAATTCGTTCTAAGTAGCGCAGCAGTCAGTTGCTATACAGCGAAAGAGAGGGGGAAAAAATTAAATGCAGGTGGTGGGGAAGGGGGGGGGGGGTACATACTAATATTTTAAACAATTATTTGAATCAAACATTTCAAAATATATGAAAGAAATTACTAAATATATACAAATACAGATACACAATAACAAGACTTATTCATATCAGTTACGAATTAAAACACATTAGACAGAAGGATGTTAAAATAAAATGTTTCTTGAAGTAATCAGTAAAAAAAAGAGAAATATATCTTGTAAAATCCTTGCATGTTTCACAAACTCGTGGAATAATTTAAAAAAAAGCACTTATTCCATTTGAATTTCGTTAGCTGTAGGTTGTTTATTTGCGAAAAAAAAAGATCTTATCTGGCAAAGTCCAGTAATAGTCAGCTGTTTATCACAAGTAAGTTCTTGACACTGGTAAAAAGAAGGAGAAAAATGTGTCTAATCGTGGTTCACATTTGAGAAAGTAAATAATAACTATATATATATATATATGGTCCGCCTATTGAGTTCACTGCAAACGCTAATAGGATGAAGAAAAGGGGGACAAAAAGGAGGATCCCAAGTCTCTTTACGTTAATGGCGATCAGTCCTGTATGAATCATGAAGCACAAATAAATAAAAGTAAGCGAGATGTAGTGTTGAGAGGGCGTCCAACAAGAAAAATATAACTTGGACGCTTCGTGATATTAAAAAAAATATGCACACAGATATAGGAGAAGTACACTTGGATTAATTGGCTGTTGGACATCACACACAGAGAAAATGAACACTTCCTATGGCGAAACAAAAAAAAACACCTTTCGCAACGCGGATACTTATGTGAAACAACAGGAGAGCACGGTGAAAAAAAAACAATACTAAAAGAAGCACACTTAAAAAAATAAACTTTTCCTCTTCTTTTTTTTTCGAAGCTATATTGTGCGTGAACGGAGTTTGTTTCTTTTCCATTTTCGGTGACGTGTTTTTGCTTTCCTAGTATTGGGAAAAGCTGGCACTGGTGAGCTGCAAAAATATTCCGTCATACACAGTGAAAAATATGCTTCGAGAAAATGGGCGACAGTTTCTAAACTAGTAACACTGTTACGCGATGCACATGCGGAATGTAACATGATGAATACAAAGCATAGTACGTACACAAGGTAATTTGGAGTAGCGAACGTCTTTTGCACAGGTGTGTAGTCACGAGGGCAATTAGAAGATGGTGGGATCTGAGAAGGCACTTCCTCACTAAGTACTGGGATACTGGAAACTATATTCTGTAACACGACATTATCTTGTCTGTGGTCTAAGTCTACGTTGTTTACACTTTCACAAACGGTGATACAATTGACAGATATTTCGGGTGGAGGTGGTTTTTGGAGTGAGATGCCGTTCTGATCACAAGTGAGTATTCCCTGGGAAATTATATCTCTTCCGATGATGAGAGGAATGTTCATGCGAGAAAAGTCTATGACATAAGCTGGTATACGCATTGTCATCTATATAGATGGTTGTTCTGAACGATCCGATTGGTGTGACATTGCCGTTACCGAATCCTGCGATTTGTAGGTTTGCGTCGTTAAGGCTGAGGGAACCGAGTAAGCGGTACAAATCTTTTCTTACACACGTAATGTGCGAACCGGTATCCATCAACCCATCTATCACTAAATCTGCAATTTTCACTAATTTCGTCATGTTTTGACGCGGTTTATCTATTTCTACTACTCGAATTGCAGGGGGGGGGGAGGTGTCTGAGTTTGAAACTTTAGGGCGGGTGGTCTGAGCGCAGTTATAACTCTTGTGTCCAAAGTTGTTGCACGAAAAACATTTAATTCCTTTGTCTTTATGTACACAATCTTTTGCAAGGTGTTCGGGTTGTCCGCAAGAAAAACAAATCATTTTCGGCACTTTTTAGGTGTGTAGGGGTTTACTACTAACATGTGTGTGTAGGCCGCGGTTGTGACTGGCGATGGTGGGGATTTTGATCGCAGATTTGCTGATAAATTTGAAGTTTACTTTTAAATTCGGTGAGAGTTTGAGAGCCAAAAAGAATTGCTTTATTATTAGGCGTATCTCTAATACCGGTGATAACATAATGTATGAGTGATACGTCGTCTATTTTCGCTCATTGGGCAATTTCTTTCATTACTAGAAAATATTCACTCATGTTTTCGTTGGGCTTACAAGTACGCTAAGCTAGCATTTCATGTATTACGGCGGAAGAGGAAATATGCGCGAATTCTTGTATTAAAGCTTGTTTTAATGTTGCGTACGATGTTAATTCGGGCTCACTGCGGACAAATAACAACGCGGTATATCTTTAAGAGCTCTTTCGACGAAAAGAAATTTTTGCAACTCATTCTTAAATTTTCGAAATCTGTAAAGGAAATGGATTGACGCGGTGCAGAATGGGGAGAAATGGCAGCAGTATATTGCAAAGTAGTAGGGGAGGTAGGGGAGGTATGATACACTTTTTTTTCTAATTTTTTACTACTCTTAGAAACTTATTTTTAAACAAATTTTTCATGTTTTCTTATAAAGTGACCTTTTATCCATTTACTAAAAATATTGTGAATTTAAAAAATAATCATTCAAAAAATATATCCCAGTTGTATCAAATCTCCCCATTACTGGGGAGGATTGATACACTAGCAAGGGAGATTTGATACATTGTTATGTAAATTGAAAAAAAAATGCAGACAATTCAATTTATGTGTCATACAATTTTTTATGATAAATCTTGAAATATTTAAGTAAAATTTAAAAAAGAAATGACATTGACATATTTTTGCTTTAGAAATGTAATGTTTTTTACAAAAACATTTAAACAATTGCTATTATTTAAACAATTCTATTAACACACTTTTTAGAAAATAAATAATGGAAAAAAAAAACGCTAGGGATCTTGCTGCAAGGAAAAATGAAGTGAACATTGCTGATTTGCAAACAATTTAACATAAATTTAGCACATTTAAGATTTCTTTAACCCTTTCAGGGCAAAGCATTTTCAATGCTACAGTGTTGAATAAATGAATGGCACCGGAATTTACCAACTAATTTAATTGGAAATAAGAAAAGGTTATATTTCACTTTCATATTAAATGGAAAATATTTTACGAAAATGCTGGTGCCAATGTGACGTTTGGGAATTAAAATTAAGTGGTTTCATAAACATACCACCACCCCTGAAATGGTTAAAAGAAACACTAATAACTCTCATTTTGATAAGTAAAATCGGGTAGATTTAATGTTTTTTCAATTTGCCCTTCGTCAATTATACAAACATTTTCCCTTTCAGGCCATTTAAACTTTTTTCTTTCTACATGACGAGCAAAGCGAATTAACCATCTATCATCGCACTTCTTTTCTATGTAAGTCTATGAATAGTCTCTTTGTTCTTCCTTACCAATTTCAGTAGCTCTTGCTGTAAAACAATAATGAATATTACAGCCCTATATTAGTTTACAACTTAAAAAAACTATTAAATTTCAAATATACAAGTGTATCATTTCTCCCCAGCACTAATGTATCATTTCTCCCTATCATTCCTTGTTGGATTTTCAATCACTTTGTATAAATGCAGTTGAAAAATGCCAATCTGCTTTCTGGTAAAATTCACCCTAACAATATGCTTTACAAATAAAAAAAATTACACGATGTTATCTTCACAATAATAAGATTTATGTAAGAAAATCAGTATTTAAAAAAATTTACATTGACATTCCAAAAGTCTTCAAAATTAAAAGAAAAGAAACGTTGTCAGTTCTTCACTTTTAAGTCCAGCTAATGATGGCCTCTGCTAATAAAAGAAGACTTTACATCTGTTACAATGGCTGTTAATGCCATTTGTTGAGAAAAATTGTCAATGTATCAACCCTCCCTATGTATCAAACATCCCCTACCTCCCCTACCAGAAAAATTCGATAGTGAATTGGATTGCAAAGTATTGCGAGAGTCATCATCATCGGGCTCTGAATCAGTTTGTGGTGAAATGGAGGACTGAAATTTTTTTAGATCGGAAAGTGCTTCGATAATACATCGGGAAATATCCGCTTCATTACCGGCAATGTCTAGACAGAGAAAATTTGCCATGGAAATGAGTTGGGCTAAGGAGAAGTTTTTAACTGTTTCAGTTATTTTATCGTCCAATTCTGTATCCCCAATTTTAAATTTGAATCCCTGAAATTTCCTTAAATTTTTCCGATTATTTCTATTTTCGCCAGAACCGAATATAAGGGTATGTAATAATTTAATTCGTTCGGTTCTTGCCGAATTAATTTGAGCCAAGACAGGACGTATATCTTGCAAAAACATGCTTAATGAAAAATAATTAAACGCTTACTTCTAAATTGGTAATCCTTTAAAAAAAAAAAAAAAAAACGCATCCATTTGAGAGGAGAAAACAAATGCAGAGATTCTTCTGCTCACACGTAGAAGAAAACAGATGGTCGATAACAGATAAGTAGGTCAGTATTACGTAGTGAAGTCGTCTTCTTTTTCTGTCTTATTTATCGAAAACTTGTGATAGAATCTTCTGTAGAACTTAAATATTCCAGAAGGAGGATTTCACAGCACGAGTTCAGTGATGTCTAGGGGCTTGAAAATGGTTGGATTTGACTCGGCCGAATCCCACATGTGGAATTGGGGGAATTGGCTGCAGTTGACCTTTGATGATAAATACTTCTGATTGAACACTCGCTGATGTAAAAATAATAAGATTTTAATGTCTGGAGTAAGGCATGAATTCTATTTACAGAGCACACAAACTATGTACAGGGTTTAAGGGGATGAGAGGGGCTTTTTTACCGCAATCTACCGGCCTTCAATATACTCCGGCGCGCTCTCCGAGCCTGACTGGACACGTCTTTCCAAATCAGTCCGCCCAACAACTCTGAAGTTAAATCGAACCTTCGCTCCCAGGCTGGAGGCTCAAAATCACCAACTCATCAGGCTTATTGTCTTTTAGAAATTGCAAGCTCTATCAGTTCTCATGGGAATTAGCTGCACCCTCTTACTATGGTCAGGATGTGGTTAGAATGTTTAGGAAAGTGCAAGCCATATCCACATATATAAATCAAGAATTTACAACACTCAATTAATCTATACACACAAATATATACAAAATGAAAAGCACAATTAATCATGGATTGAAAGGCAAGGGAGACAATTAAATTATTGGATGTTTCAGCTCTCCATGGGCAGTTTTTAATTTCCCCATCAGGACATATGGTTATCTTCACCAGGAAACAGACTATTCTGCCTAATTTCCACCTTAATAGGGACTTATTTTCATCTTTTATAAACACCAAGTCATTGGATTTTAAGTTTGGCTTACTTTTTAACCACTTAGTTCGTTGTTGAAGGTGGGAGAGATAGTCAAAAGACTACCCTTTCCGAAAACTTTGAAAAGTCCTTTGCAGTAGTTTTCAACGTTCTAAAAGAGTTATACAGGTAGAAGACATGTCAGACTCGGGCAATTAACCTTTAACTGATGTCACTGAAATTGTCACATGAATAGTGTGAAGCGGTCTGTGAGACCGCTCCATTGAAAGATGAATAAAAGGCGCGATTAACACACAGGATGGTATTTTTGTACAGAACTGTTATAATAAAAATCCACCTATTCAAAAGTCTCTGGTGATAGTACTGAAGTTCCGAACGGAACAAAATTTCGGTAGTGTTTGTAGTTAAACTGAAAATTGCAAGTTAAACTATAAAAATTGAAAAAAGCCGCGGTCTGAGAGACCGGTAACATCAGTTAAAGGTTAAGTCAATACAGCTCCTATGATAAAATGCCCCGTTGTCAAATCATTCAAGTCATTTGGATCTGTAAACACAGCCACAAGGGCCATGAATTCAAGCCTCATTCAATTCGGGCAATTAAAATTAGTAAGTTTTCTTAAGTTTTCTTAATTCTTCTTACTCCTCTGTTTACCAGTAATTATTTTCAATTGGTTTTTCATTTGCTTTAAACCTACCTTTCAAAAACCTCCCAAATGAGGAGCAGAAGGTGAATTATTGAATTTCCGTACTATCATTTTGGCGGGGAAGTATTTGTATATTCTTTCATCCGAAGCAATTTGAAACATCATTTTCTTTTTATTTCTCTGTCTGCTACTATGAACTTGTACCTCTCTTTGAAAATATTTCTTGGAGATTTCCACGTCGAGTTACAAATATTTTAAATGAAGAAAGAAAAATTTCAGTTGTAATGTCAGTAACTTTTGAAAAGTAGTTTGTAGTCATTACTTTTTTAAACAAATAGTTGTAGTTAACTGTATTTTAGTTATATATTACTGCTGTTGTTCACTATAAAAGAAAAGAAAAATTTTTTTTCTATTACCGTTCTTATCCTAGGTAATTTATTAAAAAATTTAAAGAAATATATGAAGAATTACTCGAAAAAAATGTGAATAGGAAAATCTTTCCCATAAGCAATAACATGCTTAAAATATTCAATGCATTTTAAGACATAAATAAGTTCAGATTAAATTTCAGAAAAAAATGATTTATCAACAGAAAACAAGACATACTATTTTTATATTTGGGAAACCGGCACTAAAGATATGCGCCCACAAGGGAGGGGGGGGGGCAATTGCCTTTTCTTAAACTTGTATATTTAACTAAGTTTTCTTTTTCTCAGTTTGTGAAAAAAATCATAAAAATTTCTTCTTATCATGTAACTTAAAATATTTAAACAGTAAGAGAAAAACTAAAGATTGTGAAAAAAAATGTAGTAAACTGTTTTAATCTATACTAATATAATAAAGAGAGAACGTCTGACTCATTAACGCAGAGCTGAAACGACTGAAAACAGGATCATGAAATTTGGACGAGCAATAAGAAAGAATTTTTGAAAATCCACCCCTAAGGCTGTTAAATGGGGGGGGGGGGTAAAAGTTTTAGGTCATTTCACCAGTAGCACCAACTTATACTTTGCTTTTCTAGCTTACCCAATTTTCATTATTCTATTTTCGTGCTATTTATTTTTCTATCGCTGAAAAAAATTCTTTAACGTTCACAGAATTATTTTGTTTGGCAATGCGGTAAGGATATCAGACACGCAAGAACCTAATACACAACCTGCCCCCCCCCCCCCCATCATCCTTATAAAGACATACTTCTCTCAAAAGAGAAATTTCCTCCATATTTGCAAATTTTTCTTCCTAAATGCATAAAATTTGCAGTTGTTAATATTCAGTTTTTCATTTTTTGGGTTAAAGGATTTTTCAAAAAACGCTATCTAGCTATAAGACAATTTCCAGCTCAGGATGTTCGTCATGAGATGTCTATTAATTATAAGTGAAGAAGTAATATATTT
Organism: Maratus speciosus; assembly: GCA_963932465.1. Taxonomy (NCBI): domain Eukaryota; kingdom Metazoa; phylum Arthropoda; class Arachnida; order Araneae; family Salticidae; genus Maratus; species Maratus speciosus. The sequence continues at coordinate 424,323,461 of OZ010796.1, forward strand.
TGTTTTTTTAAGTGAAAAATGCTAATCTGTTCCAAATCATTTCAGAAGTCATGTATACAAATTTCATGCTTTTTACGTATACAAGAGACCCTGTGTGTCGAGGGGTGAAATATATAGAGTAGGTGGGGGTAAAGATACGCAAGGGGCAAAGATACGCCCTGGCTGATTTAATATGAAGCAACATTTCTACAATCGTGACCGCTGGGTGGCAGTTTGGTTTCAAGTGTAGTAGTTGTGTGTTCAAACCTTGTGTTTTAGGTAGGGCATAAAATTCAGCATAACAAATCTATTTTTTTTTTTAAAGTTAAACGCGTATTTAGCGATTTTAAAAATTCAACCACCAAGGGGATTAAACGAGGGCCGAAAGTTTTAAGGGATCTCACTCCTGTTAAAATCTTCGTAGTCAGTTCAAAAGTGATGTAGTTTCGAGTTATAACTTTTTAAATACTTATTGAAATTACATAAAACCTTGTAATATATTTAAGCCATATTTAAGGCTTTATAAAATATAAAAATAAACACTTATAATATAATATAATATAATATAATATAATATAATATAATATAATATAATATAATATAATAAAAAATACAGTTCAAATAATATTGCACATTTTTTTTTCCACGTGGTATGTCACTATCTGCCCGATAACTTAACTTCGAATAGATATATCAACATAAAATTTACGTTAAAATTAACTTTAAACTCTACTTTATACAATGAATTAATGGTATATAAATTCTTTGACAGAAACTGTTTTAAAAATTCAATTAAAATTTGAAAAATGAAAAAAAAATAATTAATGATTAAAAAATAATGAAAATATTTACTTATCTCAATATTATTACTTCATTCGATAAAATAAAGTTTAGAGCTCATTTTAACATAATTTTTATGTTTATAAATAAATTGTAAATTAAGTTATCGTGCTGATTATGAAGTACCACGTGAAAAAAAATTTGCAATATTAACTTAACTGTATTTTTTATTATATTATGTTTATTTTTACTTTTTTAAAGGTTTAAGTATGGCTTAAATATATTACAGACATTTGTGTAATTTCAATAAGAATTTAGACAGTTATGAGAACTTAAAATTACATTCCGTTTGCACTGGCGACGGAGATTTTAAAAGGTACGAGACCCCTCAACCCTTTAGTGTGTAGCTTTGCATATATGCAAACAACAGTGTTTTGAATTTAATAATCTTTTTTATTCGTATATACCTAATTCACACCAGAAAATTAAAATATCAACATTTGTTTTAATTAATAATAGACATTCTATATTTAAATAAAGCGAAATTAACCATTGAAACTTTCTGGTATTAACCTTTAACTGATATGACTAAAATTTGTCACACAACTGATGTGATCCGGGCTCTCAGACCCCTCGAATAAAATGTATAAAAAAAATAACTCAAATGGTTGAATTTACTTAAATTTTGTCCTAACAATATCGTTGTATTTCTCTTAGGAGCATGTGAATTACATTGCATGAAAAAAGTATTTTATTCATATTATTTAACTTCAGCACAGAAAAGTAAAAAGCTGTAAAAGTGTTTACAGCTGGGAGTCGCGGGGTCTGGGAGACCGCGTGACATCAGTTAAAGGTTAAGTCAGATTCTCTGAACTACGTAATATCTAGAATGTATTATATCATGGGAATTAAAGGGTTAAATGTTATGTTTTATAAAATAAATAATTATATAAAATAAGGTATTTGGAAACAAAAAACTATTTACTAATCTGTAGTATTTTAGCGTAAAACAGCCACACGACAATAATTTTTATTTATATTGCAGATGTGCAACAGAAGAAAAGATTGACGTATTATATGAAAAATGTATCTCTGATTTTTTTTCTTTTTTTTTCCTGTGTAATAAACCTTTCAGAGAATTATGTAACTTTTTCGAAACGAAATAAAAAATCGCGCATTGAAGGGTTAAGTAAAACTTCTAGTCCATGGTATATTTATTTGACTGGAAAGAAATGGGGAGGTTAGCAGCTGTACTTACCTGTGTTTCTGTTTGTAGATTAACAATTTAGCAAAATGCAATATTGGCAAATCATATAGATCATTTAGTTAAGATTCTGAAAAGAAAACATGAATGTTTAAAACTCAACAGGCAAATTTTAGATCTAGGTTTAAGATGAAAGTGTTTTAAGGCATTCTAAGGAATTATTTATAAATACACACAAAGTATATTTTATTTTGCACATAGTTTATAAACTTAAACACATAAAAATTATAAAATGTGTCTTGCTTTTATTCATTTCATTTAACCCTTTAGTGCGCAGCTTTGCATATGTGCAAACAACAGAGTTTTGAATTTAATAATTTTTTTTATTCGTATATACCTAATTCACCCCCAGAAAATTAAAATAACAATATTTGCTTTAATTAATAACAGACATTCTGTATTTAAATAAAGCGAAATAAACCATGGAAACTTTCTGATGTAAAGTCAGATTCTCTGAACTACGTAATTTCTAGAACATATTCTATCGTGGGAATTAAAGTGTTAAAGGTTAAGTTTTGTAAAATTAATAATTATATAAAATAAGGTATTTGGAGACATACTTATTAAAATATTTTCTAATTTGCAATATTTTAGCGTAAAACAGCCACACGACAGTAGTTTTTACTTATATTGCAGATGTGCAACAGAAGAAAAGACTGACATAATATATGAAAAATGTGTCTCTGATTTTTTTTTCATTATTTTTCCTGTGTAATAAACCTTGCAGAGAATCTCATATAATTTTTTCGAAACAAAATAAAAAATAGCGCATTTAAGGGTTAAGTCATTTCATCATATCTCAGCTGCAGTTTAAGGTACGAGCATAAAATACAACTAAAAACGTATTTTAGCCATTTTAGCAATTTCGTCGCCAACATCGGCTATGAACCCGATTATGGAAGATTAAACGAAGAAGGCAACTATTGCCTATTTTTTATTAGGTATTTTGCTTAAGACATTTTCCCATGGTTTTATTATTATTATCTCGTAATATACAGTGTGTCCACGTATAAACTGACCGACCTTTATTTTCGCAACCGTTGGTCCTAGCTGCATACTTCCAATCACAAAAATGGTTTAAATAAGGTAAAGAATCATTTTTAAAGCGATTTGGGTCAAGAAAAACATTTCTTAAAAAATTACGAAATTTAAATTTTTATACGGTCCCCCAGTCCTATAAGTTATATTTGGTAACATTTTCCTATTGCACTGACAAGTAAGACAAAAAAAGTCCCGTTCATATAACACCGAAATTGAGCGAGTTATGAAACTTTAAAAATGCATGACTTATGCCGCTTTTCTGCATCTGAACACAAATGAGTTCGGCTAGGCTTTAACCCGTTCGGGACCATGGATGCATATATGCACCCTCAAAGAGTGCTTAAAACACTTGAGTTTGATATCAGTAAAAAACAAAAGTAAAATTCATTTTATTTAATTACGACATTTTCGTGATTTATAAAGTTAAGTCAAATAATTAACAAAAAGTGGTGACAAACGAATAAAATTTGTGTAGAAGATGCCGGTCCTGAACGGGTTAAGGAATCACTAGCGGGCATGACCGAGCTAAGCTCGGTCAAAATTAGCCTTGTGTTCAATTCGATATTTCGTTCTCACTGTATAATTCTTGCTGTTTAGATAAAATTGGTATGATACTAAGCCATAGGGACCCACTAACCGAATTTTTTCGAACACACGACCTAACACACGCTCTTCTGGAACCCGAAAACGATAGAATACAAAATTTAGTCAAAATCGCTAAAGTCATTTTATAGATAAAATTAGCTTGACCCGCGGTAACCCAATAAGGGCCTAGTAATCTAAATTTATCGAACATCTGACCTATCCCAATGGTCTTCTAGTGCTAGGAAACGGTGTAATAAGAAATTTTGTCAGAATCGTTTGAGCCATTCTTTAGATAAAATGAGCTAAACCTTGACCCATAGTGACCCAAAATGACTGGTTAATCGAATTTTCTTGAGCATGCGACCTAGACCAATGGTCTTCTCGAACTCGAAAACGATAGAAAACAAAATTTAATCAAAATCATTAAAGCTGTTTTCTAGATAAAATTAACTTGACCCACAGTGACCCAAAAATGACCCATTAATCGAATTTTCTGGAACATGTGACCTAACCCAATGATCTTCTCGGGCCCGGAAACAGTATAATACAAAATTTTGTCAAAATCGTTTGAGCCTTTTTTAAAGATATAATTCGCTTGACCCACAGTGACCCAAAAATGACCCACTAATCGAATTTTCCCGAATATGTGACTTAGTTCAATGGTATTCTCATGCTCAGAAACGATATAATACAAAATTTTGCCATAATGTTTTGAGCCGTTATTTTATATACACTTAGCTTGACCCACAGTGACCCAAAAATGACCCACTAATCGAATTTTCTCTAATATGTGACGTAGCCCATTGGTCTTCTCGTAATCCAAAACGACAGAATACAAAATTTAGTCAAAATCATTAAGGCCGTTTTTTAGATAAAATTGGCTTGACCCAAAGGGACCCAAAAATGACCCACTAATCGAAATTTCTCGAACATGTGACCTAGCCCAGTGGTCTTCTCATTGCCAGAAACTGTATAATACAAAATTTTGACAAAATCGTTTTTTTTAGATACAAATAGCTTGGCCCACAGTGACCCAAAAATGACTCACTTATAGATTTTTCTCAAACTTGTGACTTAGCCCATTGGTCATCTCATGCTCGAAAACGGTATATTACAGAATTTTCTCAAAAGGTTTTGGGCCTTCTTTTAGATTCAATTACCTTGACCCTGACCCATTGTGACCCAAAATGACCCACTAATCGAATTTTCTTGAACGTGCGATTAAGCCCAATGGTATTCTCATGCCTAAAAACGATAGAATAGAAGATTTCGTCAAAATCGTTAGAGCCGTTTCCTAGGTAAACTTTGCTTGACCCACAGTTACCCAAAAATGACCCACTAATCGAATTTTCTCTAATATGTGACATAGCCCATTCGTCTTCTCGTAATCCAAAGCGACAAAGTACAAAATTTAGTCAAAATCGTTAGAGTCGTTTTTAGATAAAATTGACTTGACCCAAAGGGACCCAAAAATGAGCCACTAATCGAAATTTCTCGAACATGTGACCTAGCCCAATAGTTTTCTCGTGCCGAAAAACGGTTGGATATAAAATTTATTCAAACTCGAATGAGCCGTTTTTTAGATATAATTAGCTTGACTTTGACCCATTTGACCCACTAATTAATTTTTTTCGTACATGTGACTTAATCCAACGGTCATCTCAGGCCCGGAAACGATATATTACAAAATTTTGTCGAAATATTTTCGGCCTTTTTGGATTCAATTAGCTTGACCCTGACCCATTGTGACCCAAAATGACCCACTAATCGAATTTTCTTGAACATGCGATCAAGCCCAATGGTATTCTCATGCCCGAAAACGATAGAATACAATATTTCGTCAAAATCGTTAGAGCCGTTTTCTAGATAAACTTTGCTTGACCCACAGTGACCCAAAAATGACCCACTAATCGAATTTTCTCTAATATGTGACTTATACCATTTGTCTTCTCGTAATCTAAAACGACAAAATACAAAATTTAGTCAAAATCGTTAGAGCCGTTTTTTAGATAAAATTGGCTTGACCTATAGTGACCCAAAAATGACCCACTAATTGAATTTTCTGGAACATGTGACCTAGCCCAATAGTTTTCTCGTGCCGAAAAACGATTGGATGTAAAATTTAGTCAAAATTGATTGAGCCGTTTTTTAGATATGATTAACTTGACCTGGACCCATTATGACCCACTAATCGAATTTTCTCGAACACGTGACCTAGCCCAATGGTATTCTCGTGCCGAAAAATGGTAAAATACAAAATTTCGTCTAAATCGTCAGAGCCATTTTCTAGATAAACTGTGCTTGACCCACAGTTACCCAAAAATCACCCACTAATCGAATTTTCTCTAATATGTGACTTAGCCCGTTGGTCTTCTCGTAATCGAAAACGATAAAATACAAAATTTAGTCAATCTTTAGAGCCGTTTTTTAGATAAAATTGACTTAACCATAGTGACCCAAAAATGACCCACTAATCGACATACGTGTGACCTAGCCCAATAGTTTCCTCGTGCCGAAAAACGGTTGGTTTTAAAATTTAGTCAAAATCGATTGAGCCGTTTTTTAGATATAATTAGCTTGACCTTGACCCATTATGACCCACTAATCGAATTTTCTCGAACACGTGACTTAGCCCAATGGTCTTATCATGCCCGAAAATAGTAAAATACAAAATTTCGTCAAAATCGTCAGAGCCGTTTTTTAGATAAAATTTACACACACACAATTTTTGCTCGCATTATAGTATAAGATATACCAAGTGCTTAAACTATTCGAAGATCTTATTTCATGCGTATCTGCGGTTTGAAAAAATCGTACAAGTATTACGATTAAGTTAACTTTTATTAAGTTTCAGATTGGCTAAAATAACATATGTTTTATTTTGTAAGGATTTGAGACTATTTCTTTTCTTATGATTTATTTTAACAAAAATTATGTTATTTTTATAGATTAAATTTTGCATACTGACATAAATCCGATGACAATCTAATATTATTATGATTTTCGGTGGTTACCATTTATACTTATTTTACAGGATAACACAAAAAATTTCGTATAGATTACCGCCAAGAAGTTTAAGAAAAAGTTTTAGATTAGATAACACAAGTATTTGTGTTTTTTAATTTTTATGTATTTTTTAGCACTGAATCCAAAAATTTCCTTAATTTTTAACCATCATGTCAGAATTTTTCGCAAATCATAAATTGTCAAAGTTAAAAAATAACAAAAATCGGATACTATAAAAGAGAGGTGAGGACTGTATTTTTTAACTTCTAATAATTGATTTTTTATGCACTTTTTAGCACTGAATCTGAAAATGAACTTCATTTTTAACCATCACGTTGCAAATATTTGCAAATCGTAAATGTCAAAGTTAAAATATAGCGAAAATCTGATACTATAAAACAGATATAAAACTTTTTTTATTTAATTTTATTTTATTTAATGCAATAATTTATTCAATTTTTTGGCTTATACTGGGATTTTTACAGCTAAACAGCTGAGGCGTCCGATGAGGAGGTTCAATTTTCACTTTCAATTTTTTAACTTTGAAATTTACAATTTGCGAAAAATCCTGACGTGATGGTTAAAAATGAAGGTCATTTACGGATTCAGCGGTAAAAATACATAAAAATAAATTATCAAAAGTTAAAAACACAACAATGACATCTATTTTATAGTATCAAATTTTCGCTATTTTATTCTTTTTTTAACTTTAAAATTTACGATTTGCAAAAAATCTTTACGTGATACTAAAAAATGAAGGTAAATTTCGGATTCAGCGGTACAGAATACATAATAATCAATAATCAAAAGCTAAAACTGGTAATTTTCATCATTTTATTTAACAAAAATTCTGTTTTTTTTTTTCCTTATATATTACAAATTGTATATTTTGCATTAATATGTCAGAATGATTAAAGATTTAAAATTTATATTGCAATGTTAATTTTACTCTCAACCTTTTTTTAATGTATCTGACGAAATTATATTTCTAATAAATTTCTTAATGACCCCTAATTTGCTGCATAAATTATGCTCCAACTTTAAGCAGTTATTACTCGGTCAATTTTAATCGTAGAATAATGGGACTTTTTTTCTCTTACTTGTCAGTGTAACAGGAAAATTTTACTAAATATAACTTATAGGACTGGGGGACCGTATAAAAATTTAAATTTCGTAATTTTTGAATAAATGTCTTTCTTGACCAAAATCACTTTAAAAATAATTCTTTACCTTATTTAAACCATTTTTGTAATTGGAAGTTTGCATCTAGGACCAACGGTTGCGAAAATAAAGGTCGGTCAGGTTATACGTGGACACACTGTAATAGATGCTATACGAAATAGAGTTTTACTAAATGCTACGCAATTTGGTCGATTTTTTCTTCTTTTTGTCTGGGAAATCGTATATTTTTCTGTTACATGCACCAAAAAAATGCACATTTTCATTTATAAAGCAGAGGGTTTTTTCCATAATTGTGTCAAAGTAACTTCATTTTTCTCGATTGTCTTTTAACGATTTATGTGCAGGAATGTATAGAGTTCTGTTAATGTGATCGACATATTATTGAAGTTTTATTTATTTTACTTGTAAGGCCCTCATAGTTAACACGGGCAAAACGAGGTGGTTCTGCTAGTTCAATTATAAAAACGCCTGTAATTTTTTTTTCTTTTTTTTGATTTTCAATAAATCTCTGTATTGCTTGTGTTGATATGTTTAACAATTGCAGGGCTCCCAAATGGTCCGCCAACTGAATACGAATAAATTTTAACAGAAAATTTTACGGTAGGTTTGCGCTAGAATTAACTTTCAAAGGTGATTCCGGGGCGGTTTGTAAGAAAAATCTAAAACGAAAATTTTTCTAAAATAATATTGGTATTCAGTTGGCAGACCATTTGGGAGCCCTGAAATTGCGTTGCACATGGAGTTCTGGCCAAAAATTCTTAATTTGTTTTATTTTTTTCCATTAAAAGAAAGAAATCAAAATTAAATGGCTTTTTGGCAGCAGACAACATACACACATTTGTTCTAAAACCTGACCCCTTCCTGGATTTTCTTCTGCTGACACCCATGAATAAGAAATTGATTAAACAATTAAATTTAAAAAATTAAAAAAACCCGACTGCGTAAAAAGCGAACTAATTAATTATTTCTCATCAATGTGAAACATTTTTTTTTTTCAATTCCTACTATTAGCTCACACTCTCGCTATATAGATCTTGTTCATATTTTCAATCGTTAATAAAATACTTATTATTCATCCAATCAAGCTCAAATAAAATTTTTAAAACTTGTAGTGGATGACACTGATGTTAATCCAGTTTTTTCAAATATTAATTCATTAATTAAATTAAATTAATTAATTTTCAATAATCGCTCCCTTCTTGATCAAGGTATTTTAAGACCGAGAGTGCCCTCTTCTTGATCAAGGCATTTTAAGCGCCACTCAAAAGGAAAGAAGAATGGGAGAAAAAAAAATCTCTTATTGACCTAAGTAGGAATTAACTTAAAATAATTTTTTTTTATATTACTTACCTATTTTTTTTAATTACTTGTATTGATGACTTTTAAGTTGTGTTTAACTGTTAGTTCTTATCTATAAACATTGTTTTGATAAGATCTATAGATGTCTATGATGGTTAGAGTTGCAGTAAAGCTAGAGATCCACAATACATACACAACTTCCAGGTTTTATAATATTTTAACGGAGCTTCTGACTGTAAAATAGTCAATGAAACATAGTCTTCATTTTGAAATGTTTCACTGCGCATGTGCGAATGCAATCAAAATATAATGTGCATAATGTGTTAGCTAAATGTATAGAGCAACTTTTGTAAAAGTCTCAAAAACATAGTTTGAAAATAAAAAGCAGAAAAAAAAACAACATTTAAAGTGCACAAATAATATATGAAAAGCAGCAAACAGCTGTTTCGAATCTACTAGCGAGATTCTTCTTCAGTGCAAGATAGGGAAAAAGGAACAACAGCATGCTAGAAAAAGCAAGGCTGAGCAAAATGATAGACAGGGACGCGCTGGCTTATATACCCTATGCGGGTAGCGAAGCCGCCAAAACAACCAATGAGAGAGAAGCAGTGGAAACGACTGGGTGGACAAGTAGCGACATCTACCGGAGAAAGGGAGAAAAATAAACCAAAAAGGGGGAATTAAATTAATGCTTTCCAAATACTTGGAAAATCAGGAGTACTAGATAAGTTATTGACTAAAGAGTGAGAATTTTTAATGATATGGTAAGCTTCCCAAAAATCAAGATCAAGGTTAGAAGAACATTTTTGGATAATGATGGCTGTGGAAAAATCGAACCTATGTTGAGAAGACCAAGAATGTTGAGCAATAGAAGAACGTTTGAGCTCCTGATTTTTAACATAACCTTCATGCTCTTTTAAACGAAATCTAAGAGCATGTTTAGTCTGGCCAATATAAGAAAGGCTACACTGGCAAGAGATTTGGTAAATGCCCCAATTATCTAGGCGATCAACGGGGTGTTTGAGATTTGAAAAACTGATTTTATTAACAGGAGAAAAAATAACTTTAAAATCAAACCTTCTTAGGATTTTAGCAACTTGCTGACTGATTTTAGGGAAAAATGGTAACACAACTGAAGTATTAGAGTTGGAATTAGAATGCTTTTCCGAATGGACGGATTTTGTCAATTTCTTATAAATAGAATCAATAATATTAGAGGAATAACCACGATCAACAGCAATAGCTTTGAGGTAATTAAGTTCAGCACTAAGTAACTGAGGAGTGGAACAAATATTAGTAGCCTGAATCATTATCACCATATCATTAAAAATTCTCACTCTTCAGTCAATGACTTATCTAGTACTCCTGATTTTCCAAGTATTTGGAAAGCATTAATTTAATTCCCCCTTTTTTGGTTTATTTTTCTCTCCTTCTCCAGTAGATGTCACTACTTGTCCACCCAGTCGTTTCCACTGCTTCTCTCTCATTGGTTGTTTTGGCGCCTTCGCTACCCGCATAGGATATATAAGCCAGCAGGTCTCTGTCTATCATTTTGCCCAGCCTTGCTTTTTCTAGCACGCTGTTCCTTTTTCCCTATCTTGCACTGAAGAAGAATCTCGCTAGTAGATTCGAAACAGCTGTTTGCTGCTTTTCATATATTATTTGTGCATTTTAAACATTGTTTTTTTTCTGTTTTTTATTATTGTTGCACAAAGGCTTTATTTGCTATTTTTATAGTTTGAAAAGTCTGATAATAATCGTTTATAGAATAAGCTCAAAATCCGTTGTTCCCAAAATGAAGCAAAAAGATGAGGGATTGTATCCAAATACAGTATTACGTGCAATATTGTGTATGCTAAATTGGCTCTAATCAATGGATATATGGATACCACCCCTTTATGTTTTTGCTTCATTTTGGGGATTTTGAGCTTATTCTATAAACAATTATTATCAGACTTTTCAAACTATGTTTTTGAGACTTTTACAATAGTTGTTCTATACACTTAGCTAACACATTATGCACATTATATTTTGATTGCATTCGCGCATGCGCAGTGAAACATTTTTTAGTAAACCTGCTCATTTTTCATCCAATTTTTATTATTTATTCATTCTGATTGCGGGGTATTGTGTACAATGTTGTTCATCATATTTTCTGAAAAGAACTTTTTTATATATTAAGAATTCTGAAAAATATAAGCAAAAAACTTGACGAAATTTGGGACTGTTTTTATAAAAGCCTTGATTTCTCTACGAGTATACATGCTATCCTCATAAAAATGAACACAATATATTACAATAAGCCGCTTATTAATAATCTCGAGTTTAAACGCTTTTGCTCCATTAGTTTTTACAGGGTTATCCAAAAGATATTCGTTCTTTTTCAATTTTTTGACGGTCCCCTATGGCATTTCGGGAAAAAAATCTTCAGGGAAATATATGACCTATACAATACTGTTTACACACCTGCAATTTCAGGTTAATTCCTCATGCATTTTTCTAGATATTTAACAAAACGTTAAAAATCGCAAGTGACCGGTCACCTTTGGCCATATAGTGTAGTTTACACTTTGCAAAGAGAAAGATATTATTTATTATATTTAAAGAGCAAGAAAAATAGCATAAATTAACTAATAAATAAATAAACAACATATTTATCCTCAGAATCCTTATCATTTTTATACATCCTAATGAAGTTAATAACATTATAGTAACCGAAATTTTTAAAAAATTATATTTGCATTTACCCTATAATAACTATTACATAATTAAAATTCATAAAGATACAAATAAATGTAAATACATTGCTTAAAGGTGCATAAAACATAAAATCCTTTAAAAACACATTAAAGTCCTTAAAAAAAAAAACAATATATTTTCAACCGAAACTTACTCAGCCTTCATCAGTGAAAAACTAATAAGTTATCTCTTTGCGTCTTCTAGCTTTGCCCGGAACAGACCACTCTACTTCAAGGGTGGTATGGAATATAAGGTGGAATGGAAAAGGTTATTCAAAATTTCAAAAAACAAGTACAGCTTTATCAATCATGTATTGATTCTTTCCAGACTGCGTGTGTATCATATAAAATATCGTTACAGACTATTTTTGTATTAGATATTATTTGTAGAGATTCTCTTATGATAGCTTCTTGGGGATTACTTGTATGGAAGATAATTTTAGATCTATTGAAATCTACTTTTATAGGTTGACTTTGTGCTAATCTTGGTAACGCAATGTGGGGTCTATTTAATCTCAGATTTATTAATAACAATTCAAAATTATTTCATTATTAATTATCTATATAACTAATTTATCAATTACTTGTTTAAAAACTATTACATGAACCATGTAATAGTTCAATAAAAAGTTAAAATTTCAGTGCAAAATTCACCTTGATTAATAATTAAAATTCATAAAGATACAAATAAATGTAAATACCATTGCTTAAAGATGCATAAAACATAATAAAATCATTTATCAATTAAATTCAAAACCAATTTGACTGTGTGCACTAAGACTTAACAAGACTAATAAATTAAAAATAAAAAAAACTTGAAAATTCCAGCATTACGGCTAGTTTAAACATGGTATCTTTATACCCGTCTATCGATATAAAAGAAGTTACTAAAACCATAGAGAGTCTGATCGATTCTAATTCTACATTTACAGAAAATATTAAAAATACAGTCAAATCAGGTTTGAATTTAATTATCAACAAGAACATTTTTATTTTCAACAATTAAGTTTACAAACAAGTCAAAGGGCCCCAATGGTTCCCCCATTTCAGGTTTATTTGCAGAGTTTAAACTATATCCTCTTGAAAATATAATCATGGAAACCATAAGACCGCATCTGGATTACTGGTTCAGGTACGTTGATATTTACATTATATGAAATCACGGAAAAGATTAATACTCCCAGTATTGCCAGATGGGCTACTTTTTTTATATTCAGATTCTTGATTGGCATTACTTTTTTGAAATTGTAAAATTCGCCTTAGTTAATGACATATTACTTAAGGCAAAAACAAAAGTATTTTTATTGTTTCAAAAAAGTGGTGGCAATCAAGAAATCTGAATTTAAAAAAAAGTAGCCCAATGGCAACACTGAATACTCCTTTCTAGATAAAATCAACAGCCTGGACAACAAAATAAAATTCACACTAGAAATAGAACAAAATCAAAAGCTTGCTTTTTTGAATGTCCACAGTGTTGCCAGTGGGCTACTTTTTTTTTTTTTATTTAGATTTCTTGATTGGTACCACTTTTTTGAAATAGAACAATCTGGCTTATTTAATGCCATATTAATTAAAGCAAAAACAAGGGGAATTTTACCATTTCAGAAAAGTGGTGTCAATCAAGAAATCTGAATTTTAAAAAAAGTAGCCCACTGGCAGTCCAACTAATCAGAAATATGGCTAAACAGAATCTTGATCACACAGTTTTTAGGAAAATAAGATGAAGAATAACAAATTACAGCTCCAATTAAAAGTTTGAAATTTTGTAAAGTTAACTACATCCCAAGGTTTTTTGAGAGTATGGGGCATTTTCCCTCTTGATTTGGTATTATATTAATCGCAATCCCTCCCACAAACTTAAAAATTTTGTTAAATACAAAGACTGACCCATTCCAAGCCATCAATAGATCAGGGGTATATATTATATCCTTCAAGAAAGATAATAAAAATTTTATGTACATAGATATGCCACTGAGAAAATTTCGAGACAGAATAAAAGAACATGAATCAGATCTGAGATTAAATAGACCCAACACTGCATTAGCAAGATAGCACAAACTCAACCTATAAAAGTAGATTTCAATAGATCCAAAATTATCTTCCGTACAAGTAATCACCAAGAAGCTATCATAAGAGAATGTCTAGAAATATTATCTAATAAAGAAAGTCTGTAACAATATATTATCATATGATATCCATACAGTCTGGAAAGAATTAATATATGATGGATAAACCTGTACTTGTTTTTTGAAATTTTGAATAACCTTTTCCATTCCAACTTATATTCCATAGTACCTTCGAAGTAGAATGGTTTGTTCTGGACAAAGCTAGAAGACACAAAGAGACAATATTAGTTTTTCATAATGCCGAATAAGTTTCGGTTGAAAACGTTTTGGTTTTTTAAAAGGACTTTAATGTGATTTTAAATGGTTTTATTATGTTCTACGCACCTTTAACACCCCCCTGACAGCCAGGCAAAATTGTAATGTTGTTTTCACAGAATTGTTTTTTTAAATGCTAAAAAAAAGGGCTATTTTAACAGCATGATGTAAAAAACTTAGAGATATGAATATAACCTTTGAAAGTATTAATCATTACTTATTTTTTTAAAAACTTCATAATATCAATCAAATTATATTAATTTAAATAATGATTCTACTGCAGTGAAACATACCGCTTAGTGAACAGATATATCAGTTCACTGTGGTGAGAATGTTAAGCAATGTATTTACATTTATTTGTATCTTTATGAATTTTAATTATTAATCAAGGTGAATTTTGCACTGAAATTAACTTTTTATTGAAATATTACATACAGTTCTTAAACAAGTAATTGATAAATTAGTCATATAAAAAATTAATAATTGAAATAATTTTGAATTGTTATTAATACATTTAATAAACACAATTTTATTTTGGAGAAATTTTCTATTTAACTATAGATATGCTTCCAACAACAACTGCAAGGGATCGAAATGCCAGGACCGAAATGTCCTGCTTCCTCTGGGGGCGTGCTCGTGGGCTTTGTCTCTTCTATGTTGTTTAGACAAACTGTGGTTTTAACGCTGATTTTTTATTTTCTTTATCAGAGATTCATAAGTTTTTGTTCTGGTTGCATATCGAATTTAAAATGAACTTAATAATGGGACAACTAATTTTTGAAATACAAGAGCGTCCAATATTGTGGGACACATTGTGCGAATTATATAAATATAAAAAAAATAACTTGGTTAGAGGTACATGTGGAATCCTTGATAATAAAAAACTTCAGAAAAATCTAAAGAAGTTATCGATAAATTATATGAATTAATTTTGTTTCATATAAAGAAAAAATCATTTAAAATTATTTTAATGTTACAAGTTATGTTTCATAGGAAAAGTATTAAAATAGTAAAGTATTACTCAAAGGAAAAATTTAATGTAATCAGATGTGGCCCTCCATAAGTCAACATCGTAATTTTGGTTTTCTTTTGCCGTACTTCCCTTTTTCATTATTGAAATTAACATTTTCGACACTTCTGGTTTTGGAAAAATTCTTATTTAGTTGTCATTTTTCCAATACCAATGCTGATTCATGATTTATATTCACATCAACAATACCTAATCTAGTTTCTTCAATCATCAGTCTAGATGTTAATTTCGACAATGTATGATCATCCAATGATGTTGAGTCCCAAGCACTATGAAATTGACGATACTGCGATGGTAACGTATTCAAAATAGTTATTATCACTAGTGAATTTGATATTGGTTCTCTAAGTTCACATAAACGTCAAGCGAAAGATTCGATTTTGCTAAAATGTGTAGCTATATCACCAGCAACATAGCGATACTCTGGAAATTTATTTTGAAGTAAATAAACAGAGTCTGCTGATCTTTGCTCATATGCATCCAATAATTTAACCCACATTTCTCTAGCATTTTCACAATTCATAATTAAAGCTAAGGGCTTTTTATCCACCATTTTCCCAAAAATCTCTTTTGCCATTTTGTTTGTTTTCTTCCATTTTTTTTTTTTTTTTTTCATTTCGATATCTTAATTATCACTACCAGCTGTCGGCTGGTTCCATCATGCCACCATACATGCGTTCCATCAATCAGTTCTAACGCATATGAACATCTAAAATCGCATGTACTTGAAATTTCCACTGTGTTCAATTACAGTAGACTCCCTCAAATCCACACAGCTTGAGACCAGAAGTTGTGCAGATTTTAGAATTTTGTGGATTTCTAATTCTTGTGATTTCTTTTGTTATACTTTTTAAACAGTAATTTCAATGTAATAATGCAATCAAAATTGTAAAGAATACTTTCAATATAGTAAAATAATTAAGTAAAGTAATAATCTAAAATGATAAGAAGTAAAATGATTTTAAAAAGGTTTAAATTATTAAAAGTAAAGGTCCAGTAAATAATTAATAATGTATAATTAAATCTGCATAATAAAGATAAGATACATTTTCCTTGACTTATTGAATGAAACTTGTCTCATAATGTCACCCTATTAATTCACATCAAAATCATAAAGTAAGGAAGTTTTATTTCAGATTTAGACAGTGTTAATAACCAAAAAATCTCAATTAAAACATTAAAAAAATTGGTAAAAAGATTGTGATTACCAAAGATATCAGCAATATCTTTATTTATTATTTTTTTCAGAAATAAATTATACATCTTTCACGAAAAACCATAAGTTCAGTCCTATTATAGAGAATTAATTACATATTAAAATACAAATGGAATGATATAAAACTAAAGAAATCTGTAATTTTGTCCCTGCATCTGAAATTAAAGTTTCATTGCTTACATCTGTGATGATGTGTGGATTTCAGACATTTAGAGATTTTAGGGTTGCAGATTTGAGGGAGTACTGTATTTGAGTCCACTAGTTTTTCTATTTTCACTTTGTCACTTTCCACTTTTTGTCAGGAAAATCAAAGTTCAGAAAACAGTTCAAAGTACTTTGTTAAGCTTTGCGGTTGCCATAGAACTTTTAAAAAAAATGTAAACACAAGTTAAATTAAAACTATTGAATCAAAATGATAGAATTAAGTGTCCTATCTTAAATGGGAGAGGTAACCGCAAGATTAAAGGTGAGGTCACATCAATCAAAGTCGCACGCAACGTAGCAGATGGGATGAACTACAGAAAGATGCCTAACTGTTTTCTTCTTTATGGATAATCAATTAATTGCACATCTATGAAATAACTGCTCAAGCGCAAACGTTGTATTTTCATTTGTTTGTAGCATTTATATTCTGACAGTAATAAAATATTCTACAGTATGGGACCTGTTATCCAGAAACCCCATATCCAGAGTGCTCCGAAATCCAGAATGCAGAATGATAACTGAAAAATAATTTGTTTCATTTCAAAAACATAAAATCGTGCAATATTTTTTAATGGTGTGAATGAGCATAAAGTTGACTTTAAAATTTAAAAAGAGAAAGAATTA
The DNA here is from genome assembly GCA_963932465.1 of Maratus speciosus. Lineage (NCBI taxonomy): Eukaryota > Metazoa > Arthropoda > Arachnida > Araneae > Salticidae > Maratus > Maratus speciosus. Next base: position 424,340,790 of record OZ010796.1, read on the forward strand.
TTACAGATCTGCTAGACTAAGCTAAAGAACTTTCATGTTCAGAAGCTCAATTGTTGGATCAAGAACCAGTAGAAGATTGTCTAATTGATGACGACGATACTCCTGTCAGTGATCAGATGACTGGCAGTGAGATTTGTGACATAATGCCAAGGGATATGTCTAATGGAAGTGAAGATGATGACAAGCAGAATGAGGTGGTAAAAAGATTTCAAATGAGCTATTAATATTTTTCAATTGAACAGATGATTTGTGGAATGCAACAAACAAGCTACTCCCACAAACAGCAAATTGTGTCAGTATACAGAAGCAATTAGTGCAAAAGACACACTATAAACAACCAATCTTAATAAAAATGTTTTAAAAAACCAAATCAAAGGATTCTGCTCTCTTCTTATATGTAATGTAATATTCTTTTTTATTTGAATTGTAATTTAGGTTTTTTTTATTTTGTGTAAATAAGTTATTAAATTAACTAATTTATAATTATGTATTTTCATATATTATTCATATTTTATACATTTCATACCGTTATTTTATACTGTTCTTAGCATTTATTGTAAAGCATTCCGAATTACGGAAAAACCACTTATCTGGAATATCTCAGGTCCCAAGCATCCCGGATAACGGATCCTATACTGTATTAATTTTTATTCATGTCTTTTGATTTATTTATTGTAGTTTATTATTTAAATTTTAGCGCTAATAGATTTAGAGCTAATAGCTTTTTAGAACTAATATTATTTGTTAAAATGGCAAAATGTTGGCCATTGAATGACTGTAGTTTTCGAAATTGTAAGAAAATTCTTTTTCTTATAGAATTCATATGTCCTTTTCCAAAGAGTAAAACAAGTTAGTTAACGTATTTTAACTTTATTAAAACAGATAAAATATTATTTAATATATTATCAAACATTGTTGATTTAAATACACTCGATTTTAATTATTTTGTTTTAAGGAAATGAAAAATGATGCATAAAAATTAGTAAGTAGTTAATGTGTTAAATTTTGTAGTCTTATTTTTTACTCAATTCTTGGTGTGCTAAAGTTATAAAAAATGATATACATGGTTGTATTCCTGATGATAATACAACGTTTATGAATGTTTAGAATATGTATAGAATTTAATTATAAATAAAATATTTAATTTTAAGTCCTTTTGTTCACTTATCAAGCGCAAATGACAAATTTCTAATATTATCTTAATCGCATTGCACTCATCTTATTTAACTTACAAATATTTCATTCATTTAATTAAAAACACATTTCATTTTAAATTCGGAAAAACTTTAATATCCATGCATTAAATGTTGTACTACTAAACGAGCAAGTGTTGTTCATTTATTTTTTAAATATTTTGTGAGTCTAGGCAATAACTTCAATAATTTTCCTAAAATCGCCAGAGTAGAATTTTTTTTTTTTTTTTTTTTGAAACAGACAAAGTCCATTAGAGAATCCCTATTAAAAATTCAATTACGAATTTCAGAGTGTTACTTATTCACAGAAGATTAATCTTGTTTGCCAGATTTATTGCAAAATATTTTTGTTACAGCTTGTTTTGATAAAAATACGTGTATTAAAAAAAAAAGTCCCAATGTAATTTTAGTTTAAAGGCAAAAGGCAGTATTGCTTTCATAGCATTAGTGCTTTTCTCTCAAAATTAAAATGATATTGTGACTTTTTTTTTTTTTAAATGTACATAATTTTATCAAAACAAACTGTAATAAAAATATTTTAGAATAAATCTGGTAAACAATATTCATCTTCCATAAGTGAGTAAAGATTTAAAAAATATGCACAAGAGATGTGCAGATAGTAGATATTCTGTCATATATTACGTCATACAGAAAACCCGCATATTTCCATTGTTCACCCCATCCACCAGATGGCACAGCTGTGTCAATATACTCCAGATTCCAGTATTGTCATTGTACACTTATTTATATCGCTTTGCTATTGAATTCTTTCCAAAAGAAAACCTCGCACGCAGTCCACAAACATGACTGGGGTCTATAACCTGTAGCAAAATTATACTATGTGAGGAAAGGAAGAATTTATTATGTTATGTTTTAACAGCAAAGTTACACTATGAGCATTTATTCGTTTTGCTGGTAACTGTGAAAAGTAAACACGGTGAAAAAAAATACATTGGCACAGCGCCATCTATGGGAGATGAGGAAAAGTACAAATTTATTTTAACAGGGAGGACTCTTTTTTTTTTTTTTAAGTCCTGTTTACAATTAAGAATGTTTTCTTGAAATCGACACAGTGTTTACGGTTGGAAAAAAAAAGTTTAATATTTAAAATCAAAGTTCACTGAATTTCAATTGACATTTTTATGCATTCTTTTGATAGAAAATTAATTTTTCACATGTTTGGGTAATATTAAAATATATTTTATTTTTTTCTCTAATCAATTAAAATACTTGAAAGTAGAATCATGCATTAGATTTTGATGCTATCCATGATGACTTATTTTTTTTAGCACAATTTGATTTTAAACTTTTTGCATTTCTGAGTATTTTCATAAAATGGATTCAGTATTTATTATTGAAAAAATTAAAGTTTTATATATAAAATACAAATTCATCAAATTTCTGTTGGTATTTTTATGCATTCTTTTGATAAAAAATTAATTTTCATATGTTTGGCAAATATTTTAGTTTTAATTTCTAAATTAATAAAAAATAAATTTAAATCATAGTTCTGAATTGGATAGGGTAAACCAATTTTTACAGCGTAAAGGAAGAGGAGGAGGTAGGGACATACAAGTTTCTGCAAACCTGTAATTTTTCACTTTTTTTAAAAATCATTTTCTAATCATTAAATATTAGATATATTTTATTACTACTTGTACAGAAGGCAACAGTCACAAAAACTTCATGAATTTCAGGAATTGGTTGATCTGAGGCTTATACTTTCAATCCTGCTCCATCCACTATATATCAGCATTTATGTTAAGCAAATTTTATTATAACCTAAAACCTAAAAAGAAATAAAACTGCACCATATGTTTCATACATCTTTATTATTGGTTAAATTCAGCCTTATATCCATTGAATCTGCTTCTGTTTTTCCTGAATAATTCAATAAAAAAAGTTTGTGTGTTTTTATCACTGGGCTACAATTTAACTCTTTGTATTTGAGAGGTGACTCTTACTCGTCACCGGTGTTACCAGGTGTCCCATGTAAATCGTGGCTCAAAATGCTCTGGACACCAATATTTTAAAGTAATATTTTTTGCCTTATCTAAAGGCAGAATTATCTGCGATTAAAGATGGCAAAATAAACTGTAAGAAATTAGTTTTGTCCAGAGCATTTGGAATGCCGATTTACGCAGGACACCTAGCAACACTAGTGGTGAGTGAGAGTCACCTCTTGAGTGCAAAGGGTTAAGAAGGCTAGGGGAGTGACACACCTTTAAATTTAACGTATTACCTTTAACATTAAGGCAATTTTTAATTTATGAATGGCTGTAGTGAGAAAATGCAAGTTGATGTTGAAAAAGATTAATATTAAAAAAGATAGTCGCTAGGGGGTTTAAGGAAATTTTATAAAGTAGCCAGAAGATCCTAGAAAATTGCAAGAGAATCGGATCATTTTTAAGGAAACTTCACCAAGGGCCTCTAGAAGGAGAATATTCAAAATTGCTGGTAGCTGAGGTCTGAGAAATTTTTGCCATTCATGTAGTAGTTAGAGGACCTAAAAAGTTGTTAGAAAAAAAAAAACTAGTAAATTGAATCATTTTTAAGGGAGCTATAGTAGGGGAACCAAAAGGGACCACCTGATAGTTGAGAGCAGGGCCCTAAGATGAAAATACGTTAAAAGGTCCTAGTACTTAGTGCTTTAGATCTTCAATTAGTCGAGATTAAGCATAGAATATGAATTAATCATTAGAATAAAAAGTTGGAGAAAACGCTTAAAAAATGGCCCTAGTGCCACAATAAAAATGAGGATGTTGGCCCGTGGAGGATAGTCCAAAACTTAACTTTAATGCTATGCATTAGGAGGGTGACATAATTAGGGGTGTGAAAAATGCATGGCACACAGAAAGTTTAAGGGGCCCCGGACTGGATCCCAGTGGCTTAACTTGAATGTAGAAATAAATAATGGATAAAGGGCCTGAAAAATGAAGATCAGATTAAAAGGGGATAAGTTATTAATTTTAGAGCACAAAAACATACGGAGAAGAATATATCTACTAGGACTTGCGAATTAGCTCCTCCATTTCTACCCTTTATTCTTAACCAATGAACCTCCAAATCTAATCAGGAAAGCGCCTTATCAGAATGAACCTATATCCAAAATTTGAAGCGAATCAGATATTTCCATAAACAGTTATTGCATTACATACAAACATATGTACATACAGAACCTGCAGGCATATTAGCTTTCAGGCTTTGATAGCCTGTGAGCTAAAAAAATGCATTAGCTCCTCCATTTCTCCCCTTTATACTTAATCAATGAACCTCCAAATCTAATAAGGGAAGTGCCTTATCAGAATGAACCTATATCCAAAATTTGAAGCAAATTGGATATTTCTATCAAGAGTTATTGCAATATGTACATACAAACATATGTACACACTGAACCTGCGGACACATTAGCTGTCAGGCTTTGATAGTCTGTGAGCTAAAAAAAATATATTAATATATAAACTGAAATTCTATGAATTTGGATTTTATGTATTAACATTACCTTTTCTTATCAACTTTTAACCATAATTGCTAATCAATTTCAGAAAAATAATCCCAACTTCAAAAAGATAAAAAAAAATCTATGTGGCTTACGGCAATATTAGGATGCTTGACCGACTGTATCTACTTTAAAGTACTAAAAAATTAATTGCTGAATATTAGAAAATAAAACAAAACTATTCAAACATGTGAAAAATTAATTTTTCATAGAAAATGCATATAAACTGAAATTTGATAAATTTGGATTTTAAGTATTAAACTTTCAACTAATGGACTACACTGAGAATTTGTGTGGGATGCAGTGTGACAAGTTGGATTTGAGTTACAAGTATTTGTGGTTATTTGACCCTAATATTCACATTATACTATAATTTAGTAATCTTAGGTTAAAAACACAGACAATGACCCCTCCCCTCTCTTATAAAGTTTAAGTTTACCTTAAAAAATATGAGTGTTCAACAATAATAACAGTTTGAGTTATAACTGTTTTAAGTTGTCAGCACCTTGTATTTAAAATATTCTAAAATATAGAGGGCTTCCATATTTCAACAGTCAATGTAACTCAAATTTCTTAATTCTAATTACAAGAATATAACCATAAGTCAGTAGTCTCAAGTACATTTCTAATAAAATCTAATTAGAAATTTTACTGTTTCCATTGTACGTAATAGTATAGCTGCCAATTTGTACGGATTTTTGTAACCACTAAAATTTAATAGAAGTTTTTTACTTCTTTAATCATTAGAAATCATTCGATTTCGGTGATTGTTTTAGGTAAACTTTACTATTAAATTTTAGAGGTAAGAAAAATCCATACAAGTTGGCAGCTATGTAATAGTAACTAAAATTTCTTAATTACCATTACAACATAATGATAATCATCTCAAGCACATTTGCAATCAAATCTATAATCTAAATTTTCCATTCGCATTACATGAAATTGTAACTAAAATTTTATAATTACAGCACCATAATGAAGATCATAACCTTCTGGATTACAATCTTAATTAGAAATTAGGATTGAGGATTTCTTAATTAGAAATTTGCCTTTGAAATTATGCATTAATTGTAATTATAAGTTCTCAATCACAATTATATGATAATAAACATAGCATTTATAGTTACAGTAATAATACTAATTGAATTTCAGATTCAGATTATAATTACATGCCATTAAATTGTAATCGGATTACTTCATCTGTTTAGGAATTTATCCAAATCTGATTAAGGTTCAGTCTCAGCCGCTTTCATTTTTAATCGGTGAAAATTACACATAAAAATATTAAGTAGTTTGTGAGAAATCACGCATTTACCATAATTGTCTTATTAAAAAGACATGTATTTTTTTCTGAAGCAACACAAATAATAACAGTAATCTTTTAATTGAAGAATTATTGCAGAACTAAAAATCATTATGGAAGTTAAAATTATAAATTAAATTTCAGAATATTTAAAGATGCTTTTGATTATTTTTATTTGAAATTTAAAAGCATGTGATTTTATATTCAAAGATTATCTAATCAAATGACATAATTCTTTTATTATCATTATTAAATTTTCCAATTCTTTAACCCTCTAAGTGTTTGGGGCGTAATATTCCGTTCACTAAGCTCCAGGTTTCACAGCAATACAAGCAATATTTAAGATAATATAATTCTATAGATTTAATGAATTTTAAATACATTGAAGGATGATTAATACTCTCAAGGATTACATTCATATTTGTAATTGAGTTTTTTTTATAATGTTGAAAAAATCATATTTTCTTAGCATTTAAAACAAAATGCAAAGAAAACAACATTACAATTTTACCCTTTTGCAAGACGCTCGGAGGGTTAAAACTGAACTGAAATAGTGAATGCATATGAACCATTTACATCTGCCCTATCCATCAATTTTCAAAAATAAAACATTTATAAATGAAATAAAAAGACAACACCTATATAAAGTCTACCTTATTAATGCAATTATATTTTTCAATAGTGATCTTTAACAAGTAAAACTTTTTAGAATTTATTTTTACATAAACTATTTAGAAAGTCTTATTTACAACACACATTATAAAACAGATAAATTGAAGTGATTATAAAATTAAATAACTGGTTGCTTTACAAGTTTGGCCAACAGGGGGTATCATTACTGCCATTTGTTGACAATTTCTGAAAGTTTTATTAATTGGAGTTAACTAGATGAAATATATATTGTTCACATGTGCCATCCTTTCTGTTATACATTTATTAAATGAACATCTAATAGCTTTAATTTTTAATCTTTATTTTGAAAAAGTAAATTTACATAATAAAAAAGAAACAACAGTAAAACTCAAAAGATACATTAATACATTTGAGACATTGAATAAAAGATATAAAATCTGATAGAGTATATTAAATTTAAAGCAAAAATATCAACTATACAGATTTTAAGATAAGACTATTGAATTACAATGTGTGATAATTTCTTTCAGTCCTAGCTTTATAAAACTTAAAACTAACATAAATAATAGCCAGTAACCCTAGCGCAAGTACAATGCCACCTATGAAACTAGGAGGATCAAAATGACGGCCATTAGGGGCTACTGTGGTCTTCAATGGCACATGTGTAGTAGTTGAATGAACAGTAGAGGATTCTGTAGATGAAGAACTGGTTGTTCTAAATGTTGTAGTGGTTGGGACCTCAGTAGTACTGGTAGTAGTGGTAGTTGTTATGTTGGTACCTGCAAATAAATAAAAGAATCAAAAACTACCATGTTTCATGTTTTTATTTCTAAATATGTCAATGCATTATTATACTCCATAAAATGTACAGATAAAAATGCATGCAATTGCTAAACATATTGGTTGTCTACTGTTATTTTTCCGTAATAGCTAATTCCTAAACTATTAATCATAGATATACAGGGTGTATCTGAAATGAATGTCAAAACTGTAAGGGGTGAAAATGTATGCCAAGAAATTTTCTGTATAGAAAACAAGGTCACAATCCACTTATTCAATTAAAATTACAGGATTCTCACATCAAACTGAACTCAGATTTTTGTTCATAACTGTAACAGTGAATATATTTTAGGGAAATCTTCAAGAGAATATTTTTTCCTTTTTCTGAAATGTATGGCATCAAGAGAAGTGCTGGAATTATACTACAATTTTGTCAGTGACAGCAATACAATATATGCTGTCAACTACATTTTGAAGCATCTACCTCAGTGTTTGGGCATGGATTATTGTGATTTCAAGCACTTCTTGTGATTTCATCACATTTACAAAAAGTAATTCTGTTGAAACTTTTCCTAAAATATAGTCACTGTTAGAGTAATGAAAATCTGGGTTTGACTTGGTATGAGACATGTATTTTTGATTAAACAAGTGGATTGCGACAAAGGTTCCTAATACAAAAATTGTCTAACATCTTACAGTTCTGATCGTTGATTCAGCTGCAGCAATTGCCAAAAACTTTTAACAAGTTATAAAATGGGATATTCTGAGAGATATACCAATAAATATATTTCTGGAAAAATAGAAAATATAGGGGAGACTGGAGATAAATGGGATATGTTCTGCTTGTATTGTCTTACTCAAAAAGTATTATGTCTAGAAATACAAACATTAGCTATTATGATAAAGGACTCACTTAACAAAACAATAAAACTGTCTTTTCTCTAACTGTAATAATTTAGAAAATACAATCAATTTTCTGAAGAATTAAACATGTCTTATTTAACCCTGGTCTTATGTTGAATGGGACACACAATTCACAACAATCAACTTCATTCCAGCTCATGACTTTAATAAAAAATCAAGATTTGAATACTTTAATAAATTGTCAACACTAAACAGTACTACAAAATAATAGATATTTAATAATTTTCAGATATAGATGAGATTTTAAAAAATAACATAACTAGAAGTTTTACATAGTCTTAGTAACATTTGGATTCAGTTATTTTGCAATATAGTTTTTAAATGAGTTTGAATTTATTCAAACTCTTGAAACTTTTGAAGTTCCAACAACCCTTCCTGGGTTCAGCAATTTCCTAACAAAATTTTTCAAATTAATATCATAAATCTCTGCAACTTCAGAATAATAAAATATGCACTTTTCTTCCTTTGGAGGTATTATTAGACTTTGGCATCCCTCCCCTCAAATTTGCATCCTTATCTCTCTCTCTCTCTCTCTCTCTCTCTCTCTCTCTCTCTCTCTCTCTATATATATATATATATATATATATATATATGAGGACCCCAGAAGCCAAGGAATACAAGTGACAAAATTTAGATTTCGAGTAAATTGAGTTCAAAGTTGAAGATCAATAGTAATTGACTGAATTGAAATATGTAACTGTTGCTGATTTCTTAGTGGTCTATGAACTCTTATTTCAATAACTGTTAAAAAAAACTGGAGTACAATTTCTTTTTTTATTCATAACTAAGCAATATTTATAATCATTCGGCACTTGTACCCTTTGTCTTCCAAGCGGTACACAAGAAATGAAAATTTATGAAATCAAAAAATGAATTTATAAAAATTTTAAGATCAGTGTTGATAGAAACGAATGAAAGGACAAAATTTTGTTTTAATATAAATTTTAAAAATGAAAAATTATGAAAAAAAAAAAAAGAATTGGGGAAAGATTTAAGGACAATGTTAATACAAAATGAATGAAAGGTCAAAATTTTGTCATAAGTTTTAAAATTTTATTATAAGTTTTGAAACATTAAAATTTTACAATTTTTTAGTCGGAAAAATGCATTTCTTTAACTTATAAGAAAGTAAATTCTAAAAATAAAAAAATGACACAAAACAGTTTACAAATATGGAACAATATTCTTCTAGTGATAACATGGGAAAAACACATCTAGATTGTCTCATCCTCATCAGTTTCATAATCACGATTAGGCTCATCAGCCTGATCGTCAGAAGCTTGCGGGGTTTCAGCCTGTCCTAGTGCCATTTGGTGAGGAAGATCTCGATAGAAAAAGTGGTACACTCGAGGTACAAACTGCAATAGTTCAATGAGATTTTTAAACTTAAGGTACTTGAGTTTTGGTTTTTCTTGTGCTATGGGAAGCTCTTGCAGAATTGTAGGGCATCTTCCGGCATGGCTGGACTTCACCTTTAGCTCGTGTAAAGGTTCTAATTCACAACCAGCAGTTTTTTTGTAGAATAATGTGAAGTTTTTTTTTTCGAAATGCAGCCACAGGGTATTTGAGATACCTTTCACTGACTGTATAAAGAATGGCAAGTGACTCAATCAATAAAATCTTCACCTTTTAGCCCTTTTACAGTGAAGTTTTTGCTGGAATTATTTACAAGTTCAGCCCAGTGCTCTGGAACATACAGATCCCTTTTATTCCTCTTCTTTCTGATTTCTATGAGCCCAAAATCTTGGTCACATTCAGTGTTGGAGTGTCCTGAAATCAAAAATTGCTGATCGACTGTTTCATTGTGTGTATTTTCTGTGATGTACAGCCAGAACTTCGCAATCAAGTGGCTTTTATTCTGTCCCTCACAAGCTGTAATATGCCTGACTTGAGAGGAAAGATTCTTTATGAACTTCAAAAGAAAGAATGCGATCTCTTGGCAATCACGAAAAGCCTGGCCTTCATGCCACATGTACATGTGAGTGTGGGCGGTTCCGCTTTCAAGGTTATGATGTTCAAGTTGTACGTCCAAAGTTCACGTAGGTAATAAGCATTAGAAGTGGTTACATGTGGAGTTGGCATAATTTTTTGCAAGTCATATCGCAGCCTTTGAATCAACCTTTAAATTTTGGAATGCGTCTTTGGCTAATCTGGCAGCTTCTGCTTTGCTGAAGTGTAGTTCCTTTTGAGTTTCTGCTTGTTATTTCTTATCTGCTTTTCCATGGTCTGTTTTCAATTGTAGCTTGTCACACATAACACATGTATCAGTCCCTGGTCGGTGAAAACTGAGTTTAAAATGGGTGTTAAAAATGTGTTGACAGAAACTGTCCTTGACCGGCTGTACGTACTTTTCTTTTAGGAAAAAGTGAACAGAGTTTCTATATCTGCTTTAAATTGAGTTCTGAATCCAGGTGTTTATTGTTAGGGGTCTTTTCTCTAGTATAATAGCTTGTGTATTGTGGAAACTTGTTTATGTGTTCTTTGATGACATGAATATGGTCTTGTGGAATTTTATTCGACAGTTCTTTTCTTCTTCTTTCATCGCGAGAAGGTGCAGCAGAAACTGTTTCTTCCAGACATCTTCGTCTTTTTGTGCTAATCGCCGTTTAAGGATGATTAAATTCGTGTGGCATTTTAAAAGTCATGAACTGGCCTTATATGTCGTTGGTCGCGGTTCAGCTATGTCGATGTCAATGGATACAAGTGCACTTATACCCCTTGGGCTCCACGCGCTTCACGGTTTCGGGAAAGAGATTAAGTAATTGACCCCTAGAACGCAGTGCAGAATTAAAAAATCGCTTATATCTCTATACCTACAAACAAATAGGCTTATTTCCAGATAGCCTGTGCACTTAACTTGATTTTTTCAATTTTGTCACTTATACCCCTTGGCTTCTGGGGTCCTCATATATATTTCCCCTCTGGTAACTTATTAAGTTTTTATTTTCTTTGATGTTCTTAATGGAAAATTTCTTAATATACAGTAGTCTCTCTAAAATCTGCAATCTTCTGAAATCCGCTTGCATTTCAAAACGTAAACAGTGAAATTCCCAGTTAAGAAGTATTCTTTACGACTTTTATTCCAAATATCAGCGAATGAAAATAAAATTATTTTTAAACTAAATTTATGAGAAAATAGCAATGACACTGGATATTACACAAATAAAATGCTTTTATTTCACAGAAACCTACACACAACAAAATATAAAACAATAATGTGAAGCGTAAACAAGCCCACAAATGTCTTAGTAATGGCACCATCTATCGGCCACTATACAAAGTAGCAAATTCATTTATTTTATATTTCATGTAAGGTTGACAACACTCATTTCATTATTTTGCATTTGCTTTGAGATGTATAGACCAACAGCAAATAACGATTGTTTACAGAATTCAAAAGAAACTTCATCAAGAGAAAATGAAAGTTCTCAAGCAAAGGACTATACAAGAGTAATAAAAAATAATTTGGGGTATTAAAATTATAATGTACAGATAAATAAAAAGGATTCACGTTTTGATTTGCTTAAATTGAATTATTACAAGCTCTTCTTGAAAATGGATACAGGTAAGTTGAAAAAAAAATAAATCATTTAATCCAGAATCTGCAAAACTCTAAAATCTGCAAAATTCTAAAATCTGCACAGCCTCTGGTCCCAAGCTGTGCGGATTTTTGAGACTCTAATGTATATGAATCCGAAAGGAGATTTTAGTTGAAATTTCATCAAGTATATCAATCTTACATTTTTTGTCTCTGAAATCTACTTTATCTGCAACAACCTGCCTATTCCAGGGCTGCCAACCTTTGTGAGTACTAATGTGTAGTTCATGCTTAGAAAATGTGTGATTTAAAGATCTCAAGTTTAAAATTATGAGCATGTTCAAAGTAGAAAAATCGGAAAGATAATATTAAAATGAACTTTTATTTATGAAGCACATGTATATATTAAACATTAAAATCTCACACAGCACAAAGAAAAATTTCAATAATAAAAATACAAAAATCTTATACAAATATGCATGTCTTTATTTTTTTTTTCTAAAACAATCTTGATAATTGAATAAAATGTCCATTTTTATTTAAGTTCATAAGATGAAAATTTTGGTCAAAATATCAATTAAATATTTTTGCTTAAAATATTTCATATACACAGTACACATTTTAAAATAATAATAAAAATTATAATAGGAAATTTATGCATTTTGAAAAATCAAGAACATGACAAGACAAGAGTATCTCTCATTAAAAAACAATTTTTTAAAGTGTAGTTTCCAGTAAACAATGCAAGCACATAGTAGAAGCAAACCAATGTGTAGTTTCTATACCTAATGCGTAATAGCTGGCAACCTTGCTAGGCTCAACAGATTCTGCATTGCTCTTTTCTTTACCTGTTTTTCCATACCATAATGGCTTCTTTTTCTAGACTATCAGTAATTTGCCAACTAGGGGTTGATACAAGGTTATTGTTTTTTTAGGGGGTGGGCGGTGGGGGTGGAGTTTTGTATACAGTAAAAGCTGTTTTTATGACATTTCTCATTTTTTGTGGAAAAGTAAAATTTAGTTATGAAAGATCAAATCCAGTTAATTAAATACAAACTACACATTTATTACTAATAACTTTTTTTAAAACCACACATTTATTAATAATAACTTTTTTTAAGTCCTCCTGCTATAGTTTTCCTTTCTGGCAATTTGTTTTGGTTGCAAATTAAACATATCAAAACTTGACAAAATAAAATAGTCCAGGCATTAGGTGCTCAAAAAGGACAAATAGGGGAAAGTTTTGATATTTGGTGCTTTTATGTATTTTGGGTCGCTGAACACGAATCTGAAGTTTGATAACAAAATTTATCCCGGGAAACACGTTTTTTTCGCAAAAAACGGGATTTTCTTTGTTTTTTTTCAATTAACTTCCAAATTATACATTTTACGTAAAAGTTCTCAATGCATAAATTGAAGAAGATAAAATTTCCTACATTTTATGTACTAAAAGTTTTTTGTCTGATCAATGGTTTAGCCGTGACAACGCCACAAAAATGGGAGTGAAAATCAAAAAATTCAGAAAAAACGGGAATTACACTGCTGTACGTAGATTTAACATGAAAACTGACCATTTTACACAAGCATTGACTATAAATTATACTAAAAATTATATGAATGACTACATTTTACAATGAAGTTGCTGATAATAAATAGGACGACTCATTATGAATCATTATTTAATTATAAATAAACATGTACATTAGTAAGTACATTTATTTAAAAAACAAAAAAATATTATTTCCGCTTTCTTTTACTTGAGGGTCCCTGCTTTTCACCGACATCTACAACATAGAAAATAGACGTATAGAACTAGTGGGTGTTTTTATTACTACCAACAATATAAAATAAATGTTTTTTTAATGAAAAATATTTGATACCTTCGGGCATGGCTTTTTCTTGACATTTTAGTTCAAGTACCATTTTTTTTAAATCAAAGACAGCAGAATTTAAGTTAGTCACATAAATAAGATTTTGCGCCATTATGCAACGGCATTAAGATTTAAAATGTAACAAAAATGTGAATTTGTTTCAAAATATTTTGTTTATAGAGGAAAATTACAATGAAGAGCACATGAAGTTTTGCAAGAGCGAAATGTTTAAATTTATGACCAAATTTGGGCAAAATTTGTCAGTTGTATGTAGATATATCGGGACAAAATCATTTAAAATATATTACCAGGCTGCAAATTCTGAGTGGTTACAAAATGGATCCAGACAAATTCTCCAAATTTAGATTTGATACAATGCAAAACATAATGTAGGCATTTTCTCATGATATATTAATCATGATATCTTATGATTCCTTATCTTTACATAAGGTTCCTGTTAGGTTTCCTGTAAGGTTTGTGCAGAAATAAATATGAATATACAACAGAATATGCAACACAGCAATTTTCATTAATGCTGTCGAATGTTTGTCCCGTACCTTAAATTTTAGAAAAAAAAATTTAGAATTTGTTATAATAATACAAAAATAGTTTTATCACTTTATCTTCCATGCCGTTAAGAAAGTATCATTAAAATTATCAAGAAGAACGTAAAATCATTTGTCAATCAGATTATGGAACATTTTTGAACGCATTCGGGCTACTATAATAAAACTTCACAGTTAAATAACGTGAAAAACGATGTCTAAGTAATAATTTGTAAAACATATAACACGTTTGAAAACACAATTTCAACCAAAATCGAAAAAATAGCTGAAAATTTTGTACATCCCTGTATATGAACTATAGATTTATCATATAATTCACAATATGCTAAAATTTAGAACTGTTAGTGAACGCATAGCACAGTGGAAAATTTCTCGTTAGCAATTTCCGGCAATAAGCGGGTATATAGATGTCTTGTGCAGCCCTATATATGATTTATAGAATTTATACACGCTAAATAGTATGCAATTTTTAAAATTTAAAAAGTGCTCCACAACTGAAAATGCACTTCCATCAATTATTGTTCGTACAGAGAAAAATATACTTGAATTATTTTGTATGCCCCTGTATATGAAAGATCAATGGCACATCATATTCAATAGTAAGCATCTTATAGAGCACCTCGGAGATATATATCAGTTTAAATACTTTTGAAAAGGTTTACACCTTTTCAAAATGAACAAAATACACCACAAACAGTTTCTCTCCATAGACCGTAATGTAACATAATTATTTTTAGTGTCCCTGTAAATGATCGATAAATACTACCCATACCATATTCTATAAGAAATCATCTTGCAGTGCACTTCATAGATATGTATATAAATTTCAAAGTGTTTGAAATTATGAAACATTATTGAAAAAACAAAAAAAACACAAACGATTTTTCCCCAGGCCGTAATATAATGAAATACTTTTGACTGTCCCTGTAACGAAATTATGACTGCTACACGCAACATTTTACAATACCTAACATTCAATAGTGAATATCAATAACATTTTTCAATTTCATGGCGATGCGACTATATTGACGCCAAAAATAATTATGGCCAGCTAGAATCGGCAAATCACTCGCCGTGCACTGCCGTCATTCCCGTTTTTTCAGAATTGTTTATTTTCACACCCATTTTTGCGGCGTTGTCACGGCTAAACCATTGATCAGAGAAAGAAACGTTTAATACGTAAAATGTAGGAAATTTTATCCTCTTTAATTTATGTATTGAGGACTTTTGCGTAAAATGCATAATTTTGAAGTTATTTTGAAAAAACAAAGAAAATCCCGTTTTTTTTCCAGTTTTTTGCCAAAAAAACATGTTTTCCGGGATAAATTTTGTTGGCAAACTTCAGATTCGTGTTCAGCGACCCAAAAAACATAAAGGCACCAAATATCAAAACTACACCAAAACTTTCACCTATTTTTTACCAAATGACTGGACTAAAAGGAATTAGTGAAGAGTTTGCTTTTATGGAATGGAATTTTGTGAAAGGGCTTATTTTATTAAGAGGAATTTCGTAAAGAGAGCTGTTTTATTAACAGGAATTTTGTGAAAAGGTGTGGCAGAATGCCTAACTATTCTTTTAAGGTAGATTTCGTATGAAATACTACCTATTGCATTCTCCTCTATGTTGGAATTTCTGAAAAATTTTTGCATATCCACACCGATCATGAACTCTAGAACCCAACACCACCCTCAGTAAAAAATCTATCTATCTATCTACATTAATATCACTTTCTTCTGGACACGATAACTACCACAATTCTGCACCAATCTCTTCCAAAATGATACATAAAATCAAGGGGCATAAAATCTCGGTCAAGTTCATTATTGGGCAAAATCGGACCAAGATGGAAATAGGGAGGGGTTTTCTGAAAACCAAAAACTCCCCATAACTTCTTAATTTTTGTACATATCAAATCAGTTTAAAGTTTTTATTACTTCTAAAAATAGGGCCAAAAATTTATGCATCACAGATTTTTGATAAAGTTAAAAATGGGCTCAAGGGGGTGCAAAAAACAGGGTTTTTGAGAGAAAAAAATTCATAACTTCATCAATTCTCAAGATATTGAATCCAATTAATTTTATTATAAATCTCCTTAATATTATCTACAACTTTTATATAGACAAGTTTTTGATAGGACCAATTCATAATGCCAAAAATAAATTAAAAACGAAAACAAAAAGGGGGTTTGAAGAAGAAAAAAATCCATAACTCCATCAATTCAAAAGATATAAAATCCCCATGAATTTATCATATATCTTCTTAATATTGTCTACAACATCTATATAGACAAGTTTTGGATAGGACCAATTCTTACAGCAAAAACAAATTAAAAATACATAGCGGTTGAAGAAAAAAATCATTTTAGTAAGGGTGTATTCAAATCCAAACTGCTTATTTTCTGACTCATTTTACAATTCATTTTTGCCTTCAAAGGCTTCCAATTGGTACGTTTTCATACTCAGAAACTATATGATGTACCATAATGGTCGATTTTTTGATAGAGGCAGAATATATTTTTTAAAATGCTGTTAAAGTGAGCATTTTGAATCGAATTTCCTGAAGCGGACATTGTATTAAGGGTGCACTCAAATCCAAACTGCTTATTTTCTGACTCATTTTTAAATACATTTTTGCTCTCAAATGCATCAAATTGGTAGATTCGCTTATTCAGAAACTATGTAATGTACCGTAATGATCGATTTTTTGATAGAGGCAGAATATATTTCAAAACATGATGTCAAAGTGGACATTTTGAACGGAATTTCACGAAGCGATTATGTTAGAAACAAAAAATATTGTCCTACTGAGAAAATAATTGTTTATAAATCAAGTTTCAATTGATTGAACGAAAAATAAAAACACAGGTTGCTTATAAATCTCTTTAACCCATTAAACGCCAACGCTCCCGTTGCGGGAACAACAATGTTATTTTTCCCCTTAACATATTTTTGAATTATTTAAAAAATACATTTTGTGCCAAAAAGTTAATAGTATGGCGTGTAGTATACATATTTTTTTAGAATGATACATATATATTTACTATTTTTTGCAGACTTTTAAAAAAAGAGAATTTTTGGTTTTTAGACTTCCTCAAGTAAAATTAGTAAAAAGAAAAAAGTAAATTCTTTAGTTTTTACAAGTGCAGTGAATATTTAAAGCCAACAGATCATCTAATAATAAATTCTTAATACGAAGTAAATATATTCATTTAAAGCAATGTTAGAAAGGTTTCTTTCGTATGTTCCCACAACGGGAGCATTGGCGGCTTGTGGTTACAGTCCCGTCCCTTTGTCTGCAAATGTGCTTCCATAAAAGAGGGGAACATTTTATATTGATTTTTCATGAAAAGCAGTGTATGTCAGTTTGCTTGAATGTGGATTCGTAATATTATACGGAAAAACAGAAACATTGTGAACAAAAAACCCCTTAAAATTTACCTTTATGATGTTCATCCGCAGAAAAAAATATCTTTAAATTTCAATTAAAATGCAAGATGCAAAAATAAAAGATTGCGTTTTGCATGGAAGTACGTTATTACTAAAATATTAAAAAAGAATTTTGGTAATTTCTTGTAACAGTAAATTTGACCATAAATTAAGATATAATACAGTAGTAGTTGGCAGCTACTTTTGAAACTTAAATCCACAGGTAGATTCATATACAATATAAAAAAAGAAAAAGAAGGATTACAAAAATTCTAAATTGTTTCATGTTATATTAATTGTACTAACGGTGATACTGTTGTAGATCGATTTTTAAATATATGCAGGCATCTTATTAAAGAGATAATATATATATATATATATTTAAATAATTTGAAAATCGATGTTTGGTAATAGTAACGTGAAAAGCATTTATTATATTGAAATAAGAGATGTCTCAATTTTCATTTGTAAAACAACTACTTTATTTGAAACAGGTAATAAAGGAAATTCAAAACATCATTTAGGAATATATAGAGTTATATATATCAGTTACGTGTCGATGAAAAAAACTACATTCTAATATAAGTATATGCCAGAAATCTAGGTGTAAAACAAATTTATACATATGTGTGTGTAGTGTTTATTACAACATATTGTTATATCTGAGTTATTCCTTTCAAGTTGCATAGACAATGTGTAGGGAAATAATAAAAAAGAAAGAGTGACGTTATATTTCTAATATTTTGAATATTCGTTAAAAAATTTAAATGAAAGTGATTTATGAATATTAATATTAAATTTTTAATCCATATATTTTTAGTAATTGTTTATGTGTTTGTTTATTTGTTTGCGCCATGCCTAAAAATGAAGTTTTATTAAATTTTCTAATCGCAATTGCATTATGGCAGGAGAAAATAACGCGCGTTTCTTTGAAGTTCAGAGGAAGGTTCAACCCACATTAGACGCCAACGCTCCCGCTACGGGAACATGTTATACATTCTAAACGGTTACAGTTATTAAAAAAATTTCAACTGCTTTATCATAGGGGCATCTTATATATATAAAATATATAACTTTATTTATTTAACGTGCTTAATATAGCGGCGCTTAATGGGTTAAAAATCAAGTCAGCAAGTTTCATATTTTTTTCTATTAAATATGAATCTGGAGTTATGCCAGAAAATTTCGAGTTGTTGAGCATGGAAAAGTATTTTTTTTTTAATACCGCCTTAACATGATTCTGAAAAAACCAGCTATTATATAAAAATGAAATAAAAACTCATCAAAAGCAGCCAGATAAAACTGTTAAAGTGGATTTATCTCTAATCATGATTTAGTGTTTGTTTGTGAAATTAGTATACTTAACTTCGAAATCTACCTCTGCCTGTAGGCTGGGCCGGCAGGGATTTTTAAAAGGTTAGTCTAGTGGATGAGAGAGTTTTAGGATTTTGCATGCAATCATGGTGGCCTGAATCCTATCATTTGTGCATGAGTGAGAGCTTATTCGGTCATTTCTTTAAGTTTATGAAAGATGAATTCAGGCCATATTGCACCCTAAATGTGGTTCAATATTGTATTAAAAATTTGTTTTATTTTGAGGAGTTTTCATTACTTTGATAACCACCTGTACATATATATTCTGTAACATACCCACCTAAACAGAATAGCTGAATTGTGATAGAATAAATATATATAAACTGGATGTTCAGTCAATGTGGTGATAAATTGAGAGGTGATAGTATGCATGAAAACAAGAACTTTTTTATAGGACTATAACCCACTTAATTCAGTCAAAAAAATATAGGGCATCTCAACTCCAAGCTGACCCGAGATTTTTGTCCGTAACTATAATTATGACAGTTATAACAAATTTTAAATCGATTTACCTTGTTTTGTGTGCAATATGATGATGTTGCATTTGGAAATGTATGGTAATACAGTAAGTGAACTATATACATACGGCCAGTCATATTTAGAAATATGGAGCATATAGCTATTTGTATTATGTACACAGATGGTATCCACTTCCAGTGTTTGTTATGACAACATATTTCAGACAAGGCAAAGAAAATCTGAGAAGTTTACAACTATATATTTATTACTATTAAAATTCAATATGGCTGATGGTGCATATGAAATCAATTAGTGAATCACTGTGCAGTTCAATCACATATCTTGTAATGTGCTGTTGCACATAAAACAATCATGTTCATTGAAAATTTCATTACACTATATTAATTACTTTTAAAGTTATGAACTACAATCTGTGTTTGCTTTGAAATAGAAACCCCCTTCTCTAAGTACCTTGCAATCCTGTTTTCTGCAAAATATATTTGTTTTGGTGTGTGCTATCATCTCTCTTAGTTTGTTGCCACATTAAGTGAACACCCTGTATTTCTACATAGATATTTTATCACAATTTAGTGATTCTTTTTAGGTGCATGGAATTTCTTATTATAGAGTATGATTGGAAAAGATACAAATATCCTATTTATAAAAGCAGTCACCGAATTCTATAAACTAAAAATTAGCAAAGAAATTACAATGTTTTTTTAATGTTGGTGCATCTAAAAGTTAAAATGACTTTATAAATAAACATGAATTATATAAACAGTCATAGACATAATATATAATACTTACAGTTTTCTTTATTCTTTATAGGAATTGAACAATTTGAAACAGTAATATTTAAACACTGATGATCTATAAAATAAAACAGAAAATGTAATAACTGATTGATAACATATACAGAAAAACATTTTAAAAATACTAATACAAATCAACATTTTATTAATAAAATTAATTTTTAACAAAGCACACATTTCCTAAATCTTTACATAAAGTTTATAAAATATAGTCAATAGCCGAGAAAAGAAATATTACAAACTTGAAGCTATACTATAATTAATTTAAAAAAAATAATAATAGTTGCCGGTACTTTCATTGCAGTTGACATTATTATCTGCTTTACATTATGAATATTGGAATCGATCATTTACTCAAAACTGACTGTTCAACTCAAACCTAAGTTTAAGAACATGCTTCATGATACAGATTTTCCCCTCGTTGATAACAAAATCCCATGTTAATTTATGAGAAAATTTAATTAGGTGATTACTCATTACCTAATATAAAATTAGTTTTCACCATCAGAAAATAGATGTCAGATGAATAAGATAAATACTTCAAATGTAGGAAAATAATTTTTGAAGATATGCATTATGTCTGTATCTGACTATCTACTTTTGGATGGTGAAAACCATATTTCAATGACTTGCCATTTACATGATTGTTTTTTAAAGTTTATATTAGCTTTATAGTTTTCTCTAATTTTCAGAAGATCAATATTTGCAATAATGTTAATTTAAATTAAAATTTCTTTTTAATTTTCTATATAATTATCCCCAGTAGCAGAAACAGTGCAGCACGGCAGTGGGCGCTGCAGATTATTTTAAACCTTGCAGATTAATCCACCAGCTTAAAAAGAAATGCTAGGCTTAAAAAATAGCTGAAATTTACTTTAAGTCTCTAGATTTATGGTATATGTTGTATCTTTTATTATATTTTCTTTATAAATGAAAATTTTGCTTATTTTATGGGATTTTATTATTTCTTATGGTAGTAAGCTTAGTCTAGCATTCTTAGGTCGCAGATAAATTTTACTTTGCTGCAGACTGACACAGAAAATTCTGCTTCTGGGTAATTATCTATCATTATATATTACACAGCCAAAGGCATGTTTCAGTGTCAAGGTTTTTTGAGCTGATATATATGTATTGGAAGTGCTGATTTCAAATACAACAACTTTTGCCTATCAGCTGTACTTTGAGACATACACATCGCTAGATTTGTGTTACCCTATTTCATATTAAGCTTATGATTCACATAATAGAATACAAAACATTAAAAAATATAGTCTAACTTTATTTTCTACAACATTTCAGTGACATGAACAAAAGATAGTAACATTAGACTAACACAAAAGATACTCAAATAACACTTTTTATTTGACATAATAAAATGTATCTACAACTGAAAATAAAATTAGTTTAGGAAGTTTCTTTTGTGAGACTGTGTTTACTTTGTTTGGACAGTCTCCTTGTAAGTTCTAACAGCAAACAGCAGCGTTCATTCTAGATGTTTTTCGCAGGGCAGGCCACCCTGCCTGCCTTTCTTTACAAAATTTGCCACCCCGATGCCCCTGCTGTCCGGAAGTCCCACCCCATGAGCCCTATCATTCGGAAAATCGACCAAGGAAAAAAAAAGCGCCCTTTAATTTCATCACTTATTTTCAAACAAACTCTAAACTATTTGTAAACATTATCTAACCTCCTAGCCCCATTTTACTCCTAATCTGTTCCTTTTCACCCTCCCCCCCTAAATAAAAAAAAAAAGGAAAGACCCCCATCCCCAGTATCTCGATATTTATCTTGCAGGAGTGGATGAGGGTCGGGGGTCGTGGGGAATGGGAAAATGACCAGAAACACAAACAAATGCTTTGTCTATAGTAGTGATTTATAAAATGAAAGAGATGCACACACTGTAAGAAATTCACAGGATGCTGGAAATCAAAGATTTAAAAACTCCCAAAAGATTAGTTATCTATATATTTTTTCACACTGACAGAAATAAAAACTTCTATGAAAAGCATAAAGAGAAATATTAAAATAATTATGTCCTGTCAGTGAAGGATGATGTAAATAAAAAAAAAAAAATGCTGTTTTGTCAGAAAACATAAGTGATTTTCTATTAAAATATTAATTTTAAAAGTTATTCCTCAATCTCTGATGCCTTAATCAGTTAACTCTACAGCATGAATAAACAGGGTTGGCCTTCTTGAACTGACCTGAATGTGATAAACAATTTAGGACCTCACAATTTTTTTCTCTCGGTAAAATACAAATAATTCATTATGCTTCATTATTGGAAGCTACCCTATACGCGCGGAAGCTAGATGCAGAACCTTTTCTTAAATACTAATTTTTTTTTTCTTTTATTGGGAAAAAAGCTTTTAGTTTCGTTTGAAGACCATCTATAATAAGCTTGGGTTTAGTCTTGTATCTGCCAATCACACTTCTGCTTTATAGCCGCCATTAGTCGTATTCTACCCTAATTTTATGAAGTCTACTCTATTTTCTTACATTTCCAACTTTGATTCATCGAAAATTCATTCATTTTTGCTGGCTTCACTATAAAAGGTTTATTTTTACTTTCGGAAATAATTGATCCTCATTTCATTTCAGATGATGACTCACAATGCCACATACATATTCTTTAAGAGTCTTAATTGGTGGTTTTATAATATAAACACATCACTAAAGAAACTCAAAACATCAAGCGCATTGAAAGCTAAATGTTTTCTATTTCCGTACTTCATCTTCTTGTTCTCAGCTGTTTGTCTCGGTGTCCTGTTAATTAAATTAGCTGGACTAAGCTTTTTTTATTCAAAATAAGTTTAGTTTTTACCTTATTAATTTTCTTTCAATTTAAAATCTTTGGAAATCATTCAGGTCCCGCGGGACGTCTGTTACAACCCACAAATTCTACTTATCAACCATCAACCAGACCCGAACCCTCAAAAATTATTTAAAACTTCCTGCAACCCAAACTAAATATACCTACATCTTCAAAAGTTATGATGTTTTTAATCATCTTTTGTTTTTCTTTTATTTTAAAGTACAATTTTTTTTAAAGAGTCTTTTATTTGAAGTAATTAAACAGATCAGCAATGGTGCTATGTGTTATTCTATGGCTTGCAGATACATAGTTTGAAATATGCTGTAAAATTTTCGCATAAATATTTAAGCAGTATTCCTTAAAAAAAAAAAAAAAAAAAAAAAAAAAAAACTGAATTCTATGGTAAGAAAAA
This sequence comes from Maratus speciosus, assembly GCA_963932465.1. Taxonomy (NCBI): domain Eukaryota; kingdom Metazoa; phylum Arthropoda; class Arachnida; order Araneae; family Salticidae; genus Maratus; species Maratus speciosus. The sequence goes on from OZ010796.1 coordinate 424,364,392, forward strand.
TCGGAACCTATAGAAATTGAGTCTGATGAGGCATGATTTGATTATTTTTTATGTTTGAAATGATCCAGGCATTAGAAGTCTGCACAGACTGGAATTTCCAGGCCCGAGCCGAACGAAAGCTATCTTGGCCCGGTCCGGTGTAAAAATTAAAAGTTTGGCCCATAGAGAAATCAATGAAAACAGGCCCGGCTCAATTTCTACAAAAAATTCAGATTGTTCTTAAGGGTGTTCTCAAATCCAAAAGGGCAACTTTCTAACATAAGTTTTAATTTATTTTTGTTCGAAAATGCATGAAACTAGCTGATGCTATTGTTCAGAAACTGTGTAATTGAGCTGTTTTTTCCATTTTTTTTTTTTTGCAAGTGCAATAGATCTTTCAGAAAATAGTGTCAGAGTAGGTGTTTTGAACTGAATTTCCCCACGAAGGAAGAAAAAGCACTCAAAAGTGTGTTTGTCACGTGATCAAAAATGCTTATAACTAACTCAACAGGTAATTGATTGATCAAAAAATGGAAAACACAGTTCAATTCCAAATCACTTCCATGGCCAGGCTTTCCAATTTTATATCTTTCTGTTAAAAAATGAATTTGTAAATGTATAAAAACGTTTTTGTGCTTGTTGAGCAGAGCAGTTAAGAACAGCCTTAACATATAATTAAGATTCCTTTAAAGAATACTGCATACATATTTATGGGATAATTTTACAGTATATTTAAAAATTACGGTATGTTTGCAAGACAGAAAATACACAATAGCAACATTAATGATCACTTAGATTCTTAGACATTTCAACATTCAAATAAGGATTCATTAAAAAATTTATGTAGTTTAGAATAAAAGAAAAAATAGGAGGGTTAAAAGCATCATAACTTTGAAGCAGTATAGTAAAAAGTAGATTTATGAAAATATTTTTCTGTCATTTATTAAGGCTTTCCTCAAATTCAATTGAGCTACTTTCTGACACATTTCTGAATTCATTTCTGTTTAGAAATGCATAAAATTGGCAGGTGTTCCTATTTATTCAGAAACTATGTCATAGAATGGTGTTCTCCATTTTTTTTTTAAATAAAGGTAATAAATCTTTGAGAAAATACTGTCAAAGTTAGCGTATTAAATCAAATTTCTGGAAACGATGCCACATGAAAGGAAAAAAACCTGCAGTCACATGACAAGAATCTCTTATATCTCGACAAGTAATTTGTTTATCAAAAATGGAAAACGCTATTCAATTCCAAATCCTTTCCATATCAGGCATGTCAATTATATGCCTTTACAGTTAAAAATTAGTCAGAAATATGTCAAAGTTTCACGTTGTTGAGCAGTGAATTTGAGAACCATATTAAAGTATAGTTCCAAAGATTACTTAACAGAAGTTCATTATCGCTATTGCCTTATCAGTGGCCGTCTCAAAGCTGGTAGATGAGAGGTGCTGGTTTCGAACCGAGTCACGCTCATCGACCTGATCGTTTGGAGTTTTCCATGCTTTTCTTTTTTTTAACCTTGCATACCTAAATGACATATTATCGTCTGTTTATCCGTCAGATTTACGACCAAACTGAGGCAACACAAAAGGAGAATGTGCTTGTTTTCGATCTTTTTAGAATATTTAAAGGCATGAAAGTAGTGCTCCCCCATATTTTTAGGGGAGGAGACGTACCCACTTTTCATTGGAGCAAAGGCGATCGATGAAAATTTTCCTAGCTTCAGTAAAGTCAACAATTCTAGCATCAGAATTGTAGAGTTTGTTTCAAAGTTAGTTGAGTACGTTAATTTTTATAAGATTTTTTTCTTTTGTTAAAATCTGTTATTCAGCGCTAATGCCTTCGGAAAAAAAAATGAGGGATATTAATATTATACGACAGTTTGGAGAGAAGTAAAAAAGCCATAGATTGATTATCTTATCATCCAGGAAAAAATGGGTAAATATTTGTTTTTCCTGTTAATTTGCAACGTTATCGAAATTAATGTAATGTAACGGAATTTCTGGCAAGAAACAGGAATTTCAGTTAAAAAAAAAAAAAGAGAGTAATTTTCAAAAGATGAACATTGAATGTTAAGAGTTGACTGTTAAACTATTTTTACCTTTTTATTTACTAGGGGATCCAACCCGGACAACTATTTTTTAAAAAAGTCTATTAACAAAACTAAAAATAATTTTTATTTGTAAAGTATCAATTTTCCATTCAAACAAAGCTTTGAAATTTATTAAAAGTCATACTTTCGTATAAGTTAATATATAAAAAACACCACCAATTTCGTTACTTACAGCAGTCCTTTCTAATTCTGATTCTTTCAGTTGTTTAAGTGCGTAGTTCGATTACATACCTGTTATATTACTGTTTTATTTATATTATTTTATTTCCCATGAATTTGAAACATCATTATGAAATATCAACCAGAAACAAATGAACTGTTTATACTTACCCTTTTGCAACGAGCGTCTTTTACAAAACTTTTAATCTTTTATCATCGGTCAAAATTTTGCCTAATTTAACCAGGAAAATGCCCTACTTAGGCAAAATTTACAATAAAAAATAATTGGGAAGAATAATCAAGGATTCTGAGCACCTTATGCGGCATACGTAAATGGTCGTCTTATATGCAAACGAATCTTTATCTTTCAAATTTATCATTCATAATCTCTGTGCGCTATAGATGGATTTTTAAAAAATCATATTTGAAAATTATTTTAAAAACCATATAAAATGACTAAATTGCGATTATATAACAAAATTATATAACAAACTGCGATTATATAACAAACTAATTGAAGTACAATTCTGAAAATAACTGCATTTGTAAGTGCATTTTTTCTCTATTCGACAAGGTAAAAAGTGATAAGATGCTGTGTTTAGAAAAAAGAAACAAACGGTCAAGTGCGAGTATTACTCGTGCACAGAGGGTTTCGTACAATAATATGAATTAGTAAGTGTATTATTAAAAAAATACCGTTGCTAAAAGAATACTAAGACTTTGTAAAAACTGTACAACGCAGGGTTGGGTATAGCTGTGTAGTATACAGGGTGCAAAGGAAAGTCCCTTTAACCTGAAAATACTTGCAAACGGAGAGAGCTACAGCTATACAAGTGAGGTAACGGTACAGTAAAGCGACTACGCCCGACCTCATGCAAACTACAGCAGCACCCCTAGTGGCGAAATTTGGAAGATAGTCATTGCAAATCGAAAACGAAAAGAGGTAGAGCAAATTTTCCAATTAGAAAGTTTTAGAGTATCAATTAGTACAAAACGACATTTGATTCACACGGATAAGATAAATCGTCACCTGCATTCCCAAAAATGTCCGAAATCGATGAGCGACGATTCTACTTTGCCTATTCACATTCCGGAAATGTAGCAGTGCACAAATGCAGATTGTGACGTTGTACTGTGCTGTAATGTCTGTAAAGATTCAATTTCTAATGCATTTAAAATTTTAGAATAAACCTTTTAGGGCCAGAAGAATTCTATTTGTAAACTGATGAAATAATTGACTGACACCAGAATATTCAAATGAATTTCTCTGAAAACAAAAACCCACTAATTTGCACTTTCATTACAAAAGCAAAATTTTATTAAAATATTCTTGGTGCCATTTGTCAGTTTTGGAATTAAAATTAGGTGGCTAGACCGTCTAGCCACCGCCCTTGAAAGCAGGGTTGGGTTTTTGACATGACAAGCATCAAAAACTGGTTTAAACTGTCATAAACTGGTTTAAACCATCGAAAACTGCCAAATACATGTAACACACTAAAACATTTTAACAATAGGTAAACATTAAATAAGTCAATGATTTATGTGATCTTTTATTGAAATTTAATAACTTAAAAAATATATTATTTGCAATAAAATATATTTTTTTTTTCAACCAGAAGAAAATAATTTTGTACAATTAAATAATCCGGATCAATTTTACCCCGCAGCATACCACGTGTTTAGTACATTTATATACACCCAAAAGATTTTTGAGTTTAGAGTGTATGAAGTGTTAGAAAATAGTCTGTCTCTTAATTGATGCTTTGCTAGTAGGACTTGATAGCAAAAGCATTGCTAGATGAGCAAGTTTTGAAGCAGGTTCAAAAAGCTGTTGCATTTAATGATACCTTTCCACCAAGCAATGAAGTCCTCCCTCCCTATAGCACTGAAATAAGAAGACGGGAAAGGGGATTCTTTAGCTTCATACACAATCATTATGGGTAAGCATCCATAAATTCTCTCTGTAGCTCAAGCGCGAGCTGAATCAACTGATACAGCAGTCAACCTTTGCCCCTGATGGTTGCGATGCAAAGTATAAGCCAAACAATGGTATGGTTTCATGATTTGATTCCTTCTATTATGCACTTTTTCAATATTGGCTTAAAGGAATTTTCTTTTAGATGGCTGAGCCAATTTTGTTCAGTTTTAAAATCAAAAACATTTTTATACAGTAAAGCCCCGATTATCCGCAGTGCGGATTATCCGCGAAGTGATTTTTTTTTTTTAATTTCAACCCAACAATAAGGAAAATACAATAAGCCCTACTAATAAATATAAACAGATTAATTCGTGTATTCGAAAGTAATAGAAGAATATTACTAGTTTTGGTTGCCACGTTTAAAATATAGTTAGAACCCCGCTAATCCGAACTAATTGGGACTGGTGCGTGTTCGGATTACAAAAAATTCGAATTACCCGAAATTCTGATAAAAATAGAAAAGAAAAAGGTCTTTGCTAAAAGAAAATGTAAGTTATAAGTACGCAGTAATACAACAAACATCGTCTAAACCAGCATCCTAAGGCATGCTGAATAATCCGACAAGACTTTAAAAAAAAGTATTGCTTGTTTAATCACCCTTTATGTTTATAATAATCTAATGGAACTTCAGAATAAGAAATTGCGTAACAACTCTTTACAAACCGTACAAAATCGCGAATCTATAAATAGCTCATTCACTACGTCAACAAGGAGGGTGAAGAATACATTTCTGTAGATGATTTGCGAAATCAAGCTGTTGAAAAGAAAAATAAATTTTTATGATCTGATCTTTTTGCATTAAAAAAAATAATTTTATAGTAACTGGCAAAACAAACTGATGTTTGAGATTTTTTAAGGTGGCTTCTATGATTAGGCCTACAGTGCATGTTTTTATTTTATATTCGTGTACATATGTTGTACTTTTACATTATTGAACTTTTTTTTCTATTCAAGCTGTTTAAAGAATAAAAAACATGCTTTACTGAAATTGTTTGTTTAATTCTAACTTCAGTTTTTTCTTAACTTCAGATTTTCAGTTTTTTTCGGATAATTCGCGATTTTTGTTATCCGCAGTGCTCTTGCCACCCAATTCCGCGGATAATCGGGGCTCTACTGTATATTGAAAGAAAGCATGTTTTAAAAAGATTTTGACCTTAAGCTTTTTTTTTTAATTACTTCTCTTATTTTGTAAATGTTTAAAATTAATAATCCAATTTCAATTTTGAATGGAATGGTTATTGCCTAGACTAGAATAACATTGATGCACATTATCTTGTTATATATACAAAAAAATCTGCACTTTTCTAAGTTTTTTTTCCTCATAAAAAAAGCTAGCTAATGCTTTAAGCTCTCAAAAATAAGAGAAATTAAAACGATTTTAAGTAAGAGAAAAAATGTACAGCTCAGGCGAGCTTAATGTATAGTTTTTAGAAAACACAATTTTACAAAAAAAAAAAAATTTTTTTTAATTTTACCCTGTTAAAAAGTTGTACTTAACAATAATACTTTTTTAGTATGTACTAATTACTGATATACAGTAAGAGTGAATTTAAAATATTACATGTAATGTTGTCATGTGTGACATTTAATTTGAATTTTTACAGATCAATTTAGTATTTGAGGTTTTTGACAGATGGTTTTTGACAAGAGGTTTTTGACATGACAGTTTAAAGTACGGTTTAAACCAGACATAAACTGACACATGTCAAAAACCTGCCAACCCTGTAATTATTACTAATACTATATACTAATTATACAATTACAGTAATAGTGAATTTTAAATATTACATATAATGTGAAATTTTACAGGTCACTGTAGTATTTGAGGTTTTTGACATGACGGTTTAAACCGTCAAAAACTGACATGTGTCAAAAACCTGCCAACCCTGCTTGAAAGGGTTAAATCTATGCCATCGTATTGAAGAGGCTTGCAATAGACGTCCCATGCTGAGAAATGTGCATGCAGAATTACTCTCACGAATACAAACGTGTATCGTGAGCAATGGCGAACTTTTCGAACATACTGAATATTAACTTTTTATAACTGTAAGACAGTTTGTCTTGTTTCTTTGTGTATGATGTTATCAAAATGTATTGAGATAAGTACGTATTTATAGCATAAATTGTGCGTATTTCTTCATACTTCTAACTATTCCATTCAAACGTTTACACAAAATGGAGTGCATCGATTTCAGACATTTTTGGGTAAACAGGCGAAGATTTATCTTATCCATCTAAACTAAATGTAGTATTCTATTAATTAATTGATGCTCTAAAACTTTCTAACTGGACATTTTGCTATATCTCTTTTCGTTTTCGATTTGCAGTGGCTATCTTCCAAATTTCGCCACTAGGGGGCGCTGCTGCCGTTTTCATTAAATCGGGCTTAGTCGCTTTACTATACCTCACTTGCATAGCTGTAGCTCTCTCCGTTCACAAGTATTTTCAGGTTAAAGGGACTTTCTTTTGCACCCTGTATACTAGAAAAGTATAAACGGATATACCATGAAAGTTCAAAGATATATGGAACCTAAATAATAGCAAATATAGCTATTCAGTATATTTGTTATTCTAAATAGGTTTTTAGTTAACCTTTAAAGACATAGTAGCTGTATTGAGACAGCCACTCAATGGAAACTAGTCGCGAATCCCATGGTATTTATGTGATTAATTCTCATTAAATTAGTCTGTTTTTAACAATTTGACGTTTATTGCTTTTATACTGCTACTGGGCATTGCATTACATAAATATATCCTTAAAATTTGTTATCTAGGCATTAAAAGCCGATGGAGCATAGAGTACGCCGTCCCTGTCATTATGTATGTCCAAACCGTCCGTGTCTTATGGGTTAATATCTCGGCTAATTACTGACGATTTTTTCCAAAATTCATGATCAACAATGCTTTTATACTTCTGCTACGATAGGTGCCTCCAGCTCTGCTCAATGCTTTTGCTGAAGCCCGTAAATTGAAGTTTGAGTGTAACGGAAAAATGCGATTTTCTCAAACTATGACCTAGGGTAATCGCTATAATTTTCCTGCAAGGTTTAAATTAATGTCTACTACCTCTAATTTTTTCATAATTTTAGTTTCAATAGATTTGAAGTTAGTTGAGGGGGGGGGGGGGGGGGGACATATTTTTGCACTACATTTTCCACCATAACTTTGAAAATACCTAAAATTAAATGAAATATATTTTTGATTTCAGCGTTATGAAAGCTTTCATACGATACACCACACAATATACAAGGAAAAGATTTTTTTTTTCAAGTAACTTAATTAGCCCCTCTACATTTTTCCTAAGTATATTTATGAATATTTATTAATCTGTATATATGTGGGTCAGTAGTCTTTATTACTTCCCTGAATTTGAACTTTCCACATTGCATAGTTTACGAGTAAAAGGGCTGTGACAGACAGACAGAGGAGTGATCTTATAATGGTTCCGTTTTTACTTTATAAGTACAGAACCCTAAAAATGCAGTAAAAGTGAAATTTAATCGCCTACTAAATGACGTCAGCAGTATGGACGGACACGTTTGTCCTTTATAATGTAGTTTTATTTAGACCCAGACTATATTCAAATTTGTGCACATCGTCGTATGCATTGCTATAAGTATCGATGAGAGATTTTTTCAACTTTATTTTTCAACATTCTTAAATAATGGCAATCGCAAAATTTACTGGAGAGTTCATTCAGTTTTAAAAAAAAATCGCCACAGCAAAAAAATAAAAACTAAAAAACACATAAAAAATTAAGGTAGCAAAGGACAAAATTTACTATATTCGGCAAAAAAATTGAAGCGGGATTCGTATTATAAGTGTAAAAGAATCACAGCAAAACATTAAAATTCGAAAACAAAATCTGAGAAAAATTCCAAAAATTGCAGTGAATAACAGTTACTATGATGCACTAATGGATGGAAACCGGATTCCTTTGACAAACCTAAAAAAAAAAAGATTTCGTGAAAAATTTAGATATTGTAAAGGAGAAAATTTAATATATTGGGCTAAAAGACTGAAATTAGGTTCTGTTGTTACTTAATGTTCAAAAATCGCCACAAAACATGAAAAAAAAAAAATCACTAAATATTGCACAGAAATTTAGTGAAAGATTAGTCAAAAATTGCAGAGGACAAAATTTACTAACTTAGACGAAAAGTTCCTTCAAAAAATCGCCGAAAAACTAAGAAAAAAATTGCATAAAAAATGCCCCCCCCCCCCCCACACACACACACAAAAACAAAAAAACACTTTTTCCTTCCTCATGAAGTTTAAAATTTTTAAAAGTTGTTTTGTTTAAATTTTTTTCTGCTCTATCCAATCTTGTTTAAATTTTTTTTCTGATCTATCTAATCTAACTTTAATTATATCAATAAGTAATCATAATCATAAATTTTACTCCCCCCATCCCCTACCAAAATTGACATTTCCCCTCTCCCCCCACTCTTACTAAGCTTACAAAATTTAAAAAGTTTAAATCTCTTTAACTTAAATTATTTTCTCCTATTTGTGTAAATCTTCAATAAGGTAAATAAAACAAATAAGTGATCTAATAGCTCCTAAAAAAATGTGCTTCTCCCCCTTGATCCCCACCTTATGAAGTTAAAAATCTTTCAAAGTTTTTCTTTTTTTAACTTTTCTGCCCCTAACTTTTATTTTATTTTAACAATAAATAACCGATCATATAATTTTTTCTCCCCCCACCCAAAATTGAAAATTCCCCTCTTCCACTACCTAGTATACAAAATCTGAAGAGTTTAAAACAATTTTCTTTTTTTTGTCTTATTATCTTAGTCTTTAAAACTTTTGTTTTTTACTTTTTCTGTCCTACTTGTAAATTTGTTAACAATGATAAATAACTACTTAATCATCTAATCAACCTCTTTCTCCTCCCCTCTCAAAAAAGCCTACTTCTCTCATTTTGCTACCCTCCCTGCTCCTCAGCTTACAAAGTTTAAAATCTGTAAAACTTTTCAGTTCTGTTTGTTTTTTTATTG
>OZ010796.1:424373821-424459821 GCA_963932465.1 Maratus speciosus
TGAACTCTGCTAACAGTAATTTGCAATCATATGTATATCCCATCTTCTCTGGTCTTCCATTATTTTAATGTCCTGGTGAAATCTTTCACCTTGGTTTTCAGTCATATCATCCTAATTTTCTAGGAAACTGTCCAAGTAGCTGTATAAGTAATGAACTTTTAAGCTCATATGACATCCAAGATCCCTGAAATTAATGAGCAAGTTGTTTACTATCTTAGCAAAGTTTTGAGCTTTGTGGTTGGTTTTCCAGAAAGTTTCTGATAACAAAGACAAATGACGTTCATGTATTTTGCTGTTCTTAATTCATGGAATTTGCGAAGACAGGATCGTTTATGAGCTGTCTTATTTCAGGGCCATTAAAAATTCTATCTTTGGTTTTTCTGTGTTAAGCCAATGCATTTTTGGTCCTATATACCCAAAAGCATGGTTCATCCTTGCTTTGCATCCTTGATCAAGAGCCTTCACAAACTGTTTAATCAGGCCTAGCCTTATATGCAGTGGAGGCTAGATTTTTATCTTGTCCAACTAAGAGTTCACATATGAGATTTTTTTTTTCCAGAATTTAGAATCTTCTTTCAAAAGGCTGAAATCTCTGATTAGGTCACTTAACCAGTTTTCATTAGTTGGGGACTTCAAAACTGTGACACAATGAGTCAAAACTGAGGACTTGATCTGTATTTTATCAGAGTAAGGGATTGGGACTTAAAAAGGCATAGAGGACTCTAATCACAGCTGCAGTGGAATCGTCCCTTTAACTAATACTAAAGTGCAATTAAAATCATTATTTATTGTAAATACATTTCAAATTCGGATATTTTTAACCTTTTTATATAATGTCTTGTGAAACCTGAAATTGTATAAAAAAATAATCATTATCATACCTGCAATATATCAATTTTGAAAACCCTAAAATTTTTATGACATATTCTTACATGCTTAAAAATGTGTAACATATGTATAACATAAAGTCAGTTTTTTTTTAACCAAAATGAAAGCATGAGATTGAACTTACCTTATCAGACTGTTTATCTTTAATTGAAATCATTTACTTCAGGCAGTTGTACTATTGTACATAAAAATTGTTCTTAAATTTTGGCTGGACCACAGTTTTAGGTGTGCTATTATCAAGTGTTTAGAAAAATAAATAAATAAAATAAACTGTCTCAATATAATTCTTGATGTTTAATATTTTTACAAATTATAACCAGAAACTATAAAATATTAAAAAATCACTATGTACAAATAAAAGGTTCATGACTCATTTTTTATTTCCTAAATTATAATAAGTAGCTGAAGTCAAAAATTCTTTATCAATTTTTTGCTGACAGCAATGCCCTTTTTGCATGCTTTTACATATTAAAACATTTTCCAAGTTTTCATCTGATAAAGAACTCTGGAATTCAGTTCTTGTTTTACATACACTGTTGAAAACTCTCTTGCATTCAGCATTGCTGTGAAGTATTATTAAAACACACAACATAAAATTAGCTATCTTTTCATATTTAAAAGAACCATCTGCTACTAACAGTTTGCCCAGAATAGCCCCTTTCAATCCATCCTCTCTTGTTCTACATCAAGAGGAATGTCATCAATCTGTAAAGAACAAAATTTAGACTGAAGTTTGTCTAACTGCATCTTATGATTCATCTCCATTCGGAAAACAAATTGCATGGAATTTATTTAAAAAGTACTGCATATCAACAAAATATTTGTTAGAAATTTTCTGTAAATTTGCAACTTCAGTATGCTCCAACGAACATTATTGAAAGGAAATTTATGCCACATATAATTGCAGCATGTAATAAAATATTTCCTGACATTTGAATAAAATTGAATCTTTTCATTGCTTTCTAAGGCATTCACAGCTTTTAAGGTAGCACTACCAATTAACAAGTCAGCAGTGTTTTTCTGGTTGCATACATCTGCATCAATTACAGAGTAAGGAATTTTTAAGAACATCTGGTGTTATGAATTTGCAAAGAATTTCTTTAAACATATGTAATAACAAAGAATTTAAAACTTAAATTTTTGGTGCTTCTGATTGTAAAATTACATTAGTTTTTCCGAAAACTGGTATCATATAATGTTAAAATAAACAATAGCCCTTGTTGATATCTGAGAAAAGAAACAAATATTTTCTGCTCCCTTGTTAAACTCTTGGAACTTTTAGACACGCATAACTTAACACTTGGCACTCTTATCTTTTTAGATGAAGGTTCAATACCACTTGCAGGAGGTCCTTTTGTTATGCATCATTGCAGCTTTTCTGAGCAGTCTGGACGTCTGGAGTAGAATTTTATAAGTATCAAGAGATGACAATTTCCAGCTGTTTTCAGATCGTTAAATCTGACTCTTAAGCAAACTTGTGGGTACAGGCCATTGCTCCAATAAATGTTTTAGATTTCTACCCAAAAGATAGCCATCTGGTGCATATATGTTTAAGAATTACAGTCAAACCTCATTAACACGAAACTGAAGGGGCTGCGAATTTTTTTGTGTTAACCGTCAAAATAGTGGTGCCATCTATATTAGATTTAAAAAAAAAACTAAATAAATAAGCTTACAAATATATCCCTGCTAAAATCATAAATAAGAAATAGAAAATTTAATTAAGAAATAAAACAAATTGGTCATCATTTTAGGCAATAATAAGTTTATTTACCTGCTAATCATTTTTTTTAAAGTCCGTTATTGACTTTTGTTTCAATTTTTGTAGACTGTTTTGTTCTAGAAACTATGGACATCATCTAATTTGTCCAAAGCTTGGAAAGCATTCTCTCGTTCCATAAGGAAACATCATACAGTTTTTAATGCTGCGGTAGCTTCATTTAATGACACTGAACTTTTCAGTTCAGTGTCGAATTCTTCATCCTCGTCTGAGACGTTGATGTTGTCATCTTTTTTTTTCAGTTAATGAAGCAATTATTTCTTTGTCTGTCGTCACATCCGAAGTCAGCACAACTTCATCTATACAAATACACTCGACAAACGATGTCTGCGAAATAATTCCCCGTTTTTCGGCTTCTTCTATTAAATCAGTCGTCATTTCAGACTCTGTTTCATTAGTTTCTTCATTTATCTCATGCGTAAATCCCATGTGTCAGAAACAATTTTTCACAGTTCCAGGCACTTCTAGTAAATTCACAGGAAATTCTGTTTTATTATCAAAACATTGAATGATTTTATGAACAATTCTTTTTCTGTATTGCACTTTTAAGCATTGAACAATTCCTTGGTCACAAGGCTGAAGTTTTGCTGTAGTGTTCGAAGGAAGAAAGACAAATTCAATTGCTTTTAACACTGGAACATCTTTATGAGCACTGCAATTGTCCAGCAATAAGCAGATTTTTCTTTTTTCTCGGTAGAATTTTAAGTCCAGATCAAGTAACCATTTCGTAAAAATAACATTGTTTATCCATGCATTTTTGCAGGAAGCATAGCAAACTGGCGAAGTTTTAATGTTTTTGAAACAACGTGGTTTCGTCAACTTACCGATCACGAGCAATGGTAATTTTTCACTTCCATCCATGTTGCAGCCGACCATAATTGTAATTCTTTCTTTGCTGAATTTTCCTCCAGTACATTTTTCTCCTTTTAAAGTAAGTATTTGCGAGGGTTGTGCTTTGAAAAAAAAAGCCCTGTTTCATCAGCATTAAAAATGTCATGGGGTGCATAATTTTTTTTAACGTCTGACCACTTGCCTAATAAAAAAGACTGTATAGAATTCTCATCTATGGCAGATTCTTCTCCACATATCTTTTTGCAGACAATTCTATGATGTTCTTTAAATCTTGTCAGCCATCCTTTAGAACATGTGAAATCATTGTAACAGAGAGCATCTGCAAAAGCCTTTGCTTTCTCTTGCAAAACTGCACCAGTTAAAACAATGTTCTGGCTTCTTGCTTCTTTTATCCACCGTAAGAGAGCAATTTCAATTTCTTCATTTTATCCTGTGCGAATCCGTTTTCTTGCTGGTTCGAATTGACTGACAGCATAAGCCGCTTCAATCTTTTCACGATTCTTTAAAATTGTAGAGAATGTGCTATTGGGTATTCCATACTTTGCCGCAATTTCTGATTTTTCCAGCACTTTACAGCTGACTTCATTTAAAATCTTTTGCTTTGTTTCTAAAGATACAGCTTGCTGTTTTCGACTCATCTTTCAAAGAATTCTACAGAGCAACTGCGAACAGAGCTTCAGTAGTCAGGTATAGATGTAAGGATTGTCACTTCTTTCACTCAAAGATATGGGATTTCAGAAACACTGTTTATGGTTTATGTCACTATTAATAGAGTCAAACAATTAATGGAACAATCACAATAAAAAAAGAAACTACTTCACCCAAACATTCATTGTTCAGACTTATCTGACGAGACCTCAGTATTATTTCGTGTTAAGCAAAATTTCTCATTAAGCGATTTCGTGTTAACAAGGTTAGACTATTTTATTTTCTGCATCAAATTTGGATTGCAGTAGTTTCTAGAATTCCTCCTTCCATTTTGAGCTTTTAAGTAAATATTAGAAATTATTAATAGGAACCATTGGAGATTTTGCTGCTTTCTCAGCAGCTAAATGTATAAGGTAGCAATTATAGACTATCACCATAAGTTCCTCATTAGTTTTTCGGAATAGCTGCAACACCATTTTTATTTCCTTTCACTAAAAGCAATGCAGTTCTTCACATCAATGCTTTTTATCTGTAATGTATCAACAACTAACTTACCAATATTTTGCCCAGAAGAATTTTCAGGCAAAACAGGTAGAGCTAGTAAAGAATTTTTAATTTTGCCTTCATTTTTATCCAAATAAACAATAAATAACAATAGGATATAATTGTGAATTTGAATCGATAATAACAGAAATAGCAAAAACTGACTTACTCTGCAACTGGTTCATTAACAGGGGTGGGGAATTTCTAGAAAATCTTACCAGCCAAGGATTTATTTCACCAGCCAGTAAAATGCAATGTACAGTTGAAAATTTTTATGACAAAATCACGCAACTCAAAAATAATTGGTTACTTTTACTATAACGCATTTTCATATATTTTTTCCTATAAAATTAGGAAATATAAACAAGAGATGAAAGTTTAATATAAAGTAGAACTTCATGCCATGTTTACATCGCAGTAATTAGGGAAATTGAAAAATATAGCTAACTACTAAATAAAAAAACGTTTTTGGCATACCTCTATAGTTTGCAATTTTCAAAGACTACCTAAAAAGTCACTCGCCAGTGACAAGTAAAATGATGCATTTTCCCACACTTGTTCATTAAAGATTTTTTACTTTAGCAGGCCATTTCTTTTATTACAGAACTAACTTTCATTTGACCACAAGAAAACTTTTTTGCAGTTTCACACTTTGGGAACATGTTTTTGAAAAGCTGTCCTGCATGATCTACAATAGATAGGGGCAGATTGTGTTCTAAGAGGAATTTCACAAATTTATGACTCAGGGATGAGAATTGCAAAAAAGCAAAAAGACTGAAACCACGCGCAAACAAAAAATTGTACCACATTTTATCCGTGAAAGATACTTTAAGAAATAAAACCAGGGTCTGATTTCCGGGCAAATGGAGACAAGCGCACAAACCTGTATACTACATTACAGGAGTGAAAATAGCCAAATTACACACAGCTCTTAAAATATTGAGTGTAGGTCATATGAAATGCTCGACTTATCAGAATCATGACCGCTCCTGAAAATGAAATAATTTAATTAAGAATAGAGTTTTTGTGTGTCATAATTTTAATAAATTTTTTAGCAAAAAATATGGAAAACTTAGTGAAAATCACAATGGTTAGTTATTTTTGGTCACACGGGCTAATTGGACCAGGACCTACAGCCAGCTTAATGTGAATTCTGAATCAGGAGCGATTCTGTGTAAAAAAAAAAAAAAAAATGAAATTCACAGCAAATTTTCTGAAAGGTTACAAAAGAGGGGGGAAGGGGAGGATACACTAAAAGTACTAAATACATTATTTTTTGTGCCATTTTGACGAAATTTGCCGCTTTTTCGCGATCTTTTGACAAAATTTGCAGCTTTTTCGCGATCTTTTGATGGAATGTGCCGCTTTTTCGTGATCTTTTGATGGAATGTGCCGCTTTTTCGCAATCTTTTGACGAAATGTGCCGCTTTTTCGCAATCTATTGACTAAATTGGACGCTTTTTCGCGATCTTTTGACGAAATTTGACGCTTTTTCGCGATCTTTAGACAAAATTTTGCTTTTTTCGCGATCTTTTGACAAAATTTTCTGCTTTTTCGCGATCTTTTGACGAAATTTGCCATTTTTATCACGATCTTTGGACGAAATTTGCCGTTTATTTGCGATCTTCTGACGATATTTGTAGTTTTTTGCGATCTTTTGGTGACATTTACTGCTTTTTCGGGATCTTTCGACAAAATTTGCTGCTTTTTCGCGATCTTTCGACAAAATTTGCCACTTTTTCGCAGTCTTTTGACAAAATTTGCCGTTTTTTCATCACCTTTGAATGTTCTTTCGAAATCTGAAGAAAAGCGGAATCGATAGGAAAGTGAAAATTTCGGAAAATAACAAAATTTTGCGGGAGAAAAAATACGGAATCCTCGGAAAAAAAGGCGGAATTTCGAGAAAAAAAAAAGCTGAAATTCCTTGAAATAACAAAAAAGCGGAAATCCGCCAAAAGACTGAAAATTCTCATCCCTGATGACTGCATTCCTGGGATTTTCAGAATTTAAAAATCGCTAAGTTTTTTTCTGTTTTTTCAGGAAGTCTGAATGTTTTTTTGATCCAAGATACTCCTTTATCCTTCTACCTCCATGAGCCATTTAAAAATCTGCATTACACACAGTGCAGCGAGCATAAAGTTCTCCTTTATGAGATTCCATTATACACGAAAATTCTCTTGCATATGTTTCTATAAAAACTTGATTACATTGATTTGGTTTAGATTTTTCCATTTTGTAACAATAATGGAAAATACAAACAGAAAAATAAAATAAATTGTACAGAATGATTGAAGTAAACTGTCAAGTGAAGTCAACATAAAAAAAAGTTCATGCACATGTGCATTCACGCTAGCTTCCGATAAGGTCTACTCTGTTCTCTTTAATTTCTCTCAATGGTGCCAATTACAATGGCCATGCGCTGTTCTACATTCAGGAGAGGTGAAAGAATAATTTTGCTAAAGATTCGCTGGATATCTGATGGTGCATTCAAGAAAAGCACTCTCATTCTTGAAAGAAGAGTTGCTGCTGCTTGCTTCCCGCATTTAATAATGCTTTTTTCCATGAAAGAAAGAAAATGCATGCATTATATTAAACTTTTATCTTTCATGAGGATAAAATAACATTTTATGATTTGTTAATAATTTTTGTATAAAACTGTACAACTGTACTGTTCATCCATACGACTGCACACTCAGAACAAATTCTGTATATTGTACTGCCAAACCATACAAGTTGGCAACTATGTATTATAAAGAAATTATAAATACATGTAATGCAATATGCTTGCATAGAATTTTCCTGAAGCAAGAAGTTATATATTTTCTTCACCAGATAGCATATTCGAGCGTTTGAATTGCCATTAGGGTGTCTTTCAGAGGTTAAATCAGGATATGTCCACTTGCTACAATTATTTCGATTCAGGCCAGTAATATTCACAATGCAGAAATAGCAATCACCAATATGATTTGTGAGTTTCCTTTAAATCATTGGCACACTGATCTTACGACTCCTCCTTTTCCCATTACTCAACTGTCATAAGGGCTCCATACAAGTTTTACACACAATATGAAGAACCCATTTTTTGCTAACGAGTTTGCTGTTAGTGAAATTTTGTCCGGGTTTTAATGAAATGGACTTTAAATGCTGAATCAAGAATATCATCAAGAATAGTGAAATTGCCTCCTTGAATGGTCTCTTAAAATGAAAGAACTACCCGTAAGGCATGGTGACGTCACGGCGACGTCGTTGTGAAGTCACACTGTGATTTTGTGACCGTCGATGTGACGTCACGTGACGTCGATGTGACGTCACAGTGACTAGAATGCGAGGTCGTTATGGCCGTTTTAGAGGACGTTTGTGACGTCACATTGTGACCACTCTGTGAAGTCACGGTGTGACAAATTTGTGAAAAGTGTGTCATTTGTGACTATTTTGGCATTAACTTTGTGACGAACCTGTGACGAAAGCGACAATGCTTTGAAGTCACATTGTGACCAATTTGTGAAATATGTGTCATTTGTGACGAACTTGTCATAAACACTGTGATTTCAAATGAAAATCAAATTTCAAATTAATTGCTTAAAAGACGCAAATAGTGAAAAAGATTCCATGCTGGGACTCGAACCCGGGCCATAAGTACAGCACACTGACATTCTACCGACTAAATCACATGGAACGGTACCCAGGCTGGAAAATTTCTCACTATTACATGTTGGCAAGGCTACAAACGCAGCAAAAGATGGAATATTTAGCGTGAACCACCCACATGATGCAAACACGAAACTTAATTAAATCCAGCATTGATTGAAATTATATTAATACTTGGAAATTTTTCCAGAGAGAACCATTCGCCTTGCATACAGTATTTCAAATGAAAGTCAAATTTCAAATTAATTGCTTAAAAGGCAATTTTAATTTGAAATGTTGTATGCAGGGCGAATGTTTCTCCCTGGAAAAATTTCCAATTATTAATATAGTTTCAATCGATGCTGGATTTAATTAAGTTTCGTGTTTACCCCATGTCGGTGGCTCACGATAAATATTCCATCTTATGCTGCGTTTGTAGCCTTGCGAACATGTAATAGTGAAAAATTTTACGGGCTGGGCGTCGTTCCATGTGGTTTAGTCGGTAGAATGTCAGTGTGCTACACTGATGGCCCGGGTTCGAGTCCCGGCATGGAATCTTTTTCACAATGTTGGCCTTTGCGTCTTTTAAGCAATTAATTTGACATTTGATTTTCATTTGAAATATTGTATATAAGGTGAATGATTCTCTCTGGAAAAATTTCTAAGTATTAATACAGCGATGAATTTTAAAATAAAATTTTGCTGTAAATATAAAATCTTATCTTTTTACCGTACTTTTTAGCAAAATATCGCTACTTTGGAGTCCTATTCTTCTAAAACATTTTACATTTTTCCACTTAAAAAACAATGCTTATCAACTGACATATTTTTTTATTAAGTTCTATGCTTGATATTTAGAATGTGTAAGTTTTTAAATTTGTTTTGATTTGTCATTGCTTTATTAAATACGAACATGGAAACTAACGGATATTAATACAACTATTATTTATAGAGCGGCATGATAAGCGATATTTATTTAAATTTTTTATTCCCGTGTATATTGTACTTTGTGAATATGAGCTAAATAGATTTGGTATGTTTTATAGGAAAAGACTGATCTGGGAAATAGAAAAAAAAAAAAACGAGTAAGAAAAATCATGCGTTAAGCATAGATTAAAATATACTTTCCAACACTTTCTGAATGCTTTAACAAGATATCGTAATTTAGGGAAATGACGTAAATAAGATAACTAAGTAAACATTTTAGAAAACGCATAAAACATTTGAAAAACTGATTTCAGCAGTTACCGTCCATAGCCAAATATGTTTTCCAATTCTTTTAAACAGCCCTTATTTGATCTGTAGGTTGATACACTGAAAAAAATGAAGTACTCAAAAATGAGCAAACCGACGTACTCATATTGAATTGAATATTTTTGGATCAAAAATGAACCTATGCTTTCTCTATTTTGAAGCATCACATGTTATCAAACCCAAACAAACAAATAGTTTTGTACCCTGTAATGGTTCATTTCATTTATGGCGGCATAAATGATGTTTACTAATGTAAATATTAAATTATGCACAGCATTTTAAAAATAATTGCTTGGAAATAATGTTCTTGTCATAAAAATATTCGATTTGAGTATCTTGTTAAGAATTTTGCTATTTTTCTTGATAAATAATCAATTAAACATTTCTTATTAAGAACTTTGGACGGGAAATAAATGTCAGTACATTTTTACTTTACATTTTAGGTTTTTTTTTTTTTTTTTTTTTTTTTTTTGGGGGGGGGGGGGGGGGCAGTACATAACGATTCATATTTGATCACAGCCATGGAATAAAAAATGAGTACATGTGTTTCTCAACTTTGAGTACATTTGGATCGGAGCTACTTTGTGCATGTGACGCATTTAAAATTCAGTACTTTTTACTCAATTTTGAGTGCCCATTTTTTTAACTGCATATATACTATATAATGGAAAAATTTAGTTTAGCAAGAAAACGCCTAACAGGTTGAAATTCATTTTCAGCAATTTATACTAATGTTTGGAAACATACTTGAATACCTTTGTACAACCCTGTAGTTTACCTAAAATCTTTATTACACGCCACTATTTAGTTAAAATTTAATTCAAACTAAGACACTCTTAAAACTGCTGAAATCACATTTCCAGAAATTATAATATATAGACGGCCATGTATCCAATACTTTACGTGACCCTGTATATCATTTTATCTATATTCTACAAATATTTCTTGGTAAATTAAATGCAGTTCAGCGAAAAAAAGCATAACTCATTTAAAAACCACCTTTAAGCAATTTGCGCCCATACCCAGTAATCCTTACGAATACTTTTGTGTAGCCTTGTATAGGAATTATAGCATTTATATACACCATACACTATGCATAAATATAGTGAATCATAAAAGTGCATATCATAATTAAAAATATATTTCCAGCTATCATCGCTAATGAACAGTACTTCGGATACAATATGGTATCTGAAAGATTTTGTGTGTCCCTGTAAATGCTATATA
Source organism: Maratus speciosus (assembly GCA_963932465.1). Taxonomy (NCBI): domain Eukaryota; kingdom Metazoa; phylum Arthropoda; class Arachnida; order Araneae; family Salticidae; genus Maratus; species Maratus speciosus. Next base: position 424,384,641 of record OZ010796.1, read on the forward strand.
CGTATTATTCTTATTAAACATGAATTAATTTATAGTATGTAAACCTCAGCGACATACATCAATTTCATTATATATGAAATAGATTAACATGATTAAAGTATGCCGCAAACAATTCCCTCCACCTCTATATCATTATGTATTTGAATTCCTTTTTTAGTCCTGTAAATGAACAATAACTATTCTTTGCATCGCATAGTCAACAGAATGCATATTTTAGTGCACTTCATAAATGCATATAAATTTCATTCTGTTTGAAAGCGTGCGTAAAATCATAAAAAATCATTTGAAACGACTTTTTCCCATAGGCCGTAATGTAACGGAAAACTTTTGGCTGTCCCTGTAAATGAACAAAGCATGCTACAAACTTCATTACAAATAGGTACCGTGCGATGGTAAACGTCAATACCATCCAAAAATTTCAGGGCAATCCGAGTATATTTTCGAGAGTTAGAGTGCGCACAGACTGTTATACGGACAGACGGAGAGACAAACCGAAGTCATAAGCACTTTTCAACTTATGTCCTACATTATGTATCCTGTATTATATGAACTTTAAAAAAATATATACTAAAGCAGTTTAATCTATAACTTCCTATCAGGCATGAAAAATACTTTATTTCAATGCTTAAATATCATATTTTACTTTTTAGTGCCAATAATTACCCGAATCATACGCGTAGAAAATTAATTTACAATAGAAGAAAATTTAATAACCCATTCAAAATGTCTATAATTAAATGTTTGATTAAAATCACAAACAGAAAAAATGCTTACATACAATAAAAAAAAAATAAATATACCAACTTGAAAAACACTAAAAATAATAATTAGTATTTATAATTGTACTGTTAAACAACAGCAAACTACAATAGATAAATTAAATGCATTATTAGATTTAACAATATCTCAAAAAAATTTCCATATGGTATAAGGAATTCCTATTATTTTATAATTTTGGCAAATGTTAAATCTGAAAAAATTGGTTTGAAGATTTAGGATTTTAAAAGATAATTTAAAATATTATTAGCACTAAAAGAAAATTCTTTCAAATGTTTCACTACTGTAATACGTTAAAAATACATTTTCCCGGTATAATGTTAATTTCTAATCTGAAACAGTTTCGTAATCTCATGATAATCGAACATCATATTTAACCCCAAAATAATAATAACTATAAATGTTAGTAATCAAAAAATAGTAAGAAGCCGATAAAATAATTCCAAATCATTGTCGTTCCATACATTTTTAATCTCAAGTAAGAGTAATTTAATGTTTATATTAATTCCAGTATGAATGTAGGCATGAATGTCTCTGCGCAGTTTTTATTTATTTATTTATTTATTTATTTATTTATTTTCAAGCGATGGCAGATTAAAATATTTTTCTTCACAGTAATCAAATTGGAAAATAACGCTTCTGACAGTTAAAGATCAGTCTCTTACAAATATAACTATTTAACTAATAATATACAACCAGGAATAAAATATTTAAATTAAATAAAACTTACATGCACGTTCCATTAATATCCGTGTATCCTAAAATGGTCATTTCCTTATCTTAAAGTGTTGTAGACGTGTTGTTCTAAAACAAGTGAACTATTTCCCGCGTATTCTCATATTTATTTTTCTGTGGGCAGACGATTTTCGAGCAGATGGTTTGTTACAGATTGTTTGTTTTTGTATACAAGAAATATGGAATTTGAACGCGCAGAAATTTTCTGAAAGTATCATTCGTTAAAATTTTGTATTTGAAGAAATGTCCGATGTATTTAATCTTTTCTTTATATCCGTACCAAATAATTCAAGTTAAAATGTATTGTAAAGTTCCTTTATTCTAAATAATTATAATAATAATATTCATAATTAGAGTTTATTAGATAAAACATTGTTTAAATTTTTAAAAGGTGTAAAAATAAATTTAATGTATTAACGACACCCCCCCCCCCCTTTTTTTCTATTTTTTTAAAGTAAAGTTTGTTTTCCTTTATTTTCGGAAAATGCTAATTTTATTTTAAAAGTCTGAAAGAAGTAGAATTTATGACTTGAATACAAATTATAAAAATATTCTAAAGCAAGAAATGCATAGATGACTAAACTCTGAAGACTCTTTCTACATGCTCATTAAAAGGTGCAGATTTAACTGTAATAGAAAATTTTTAGTTTGAAACCACAGAAGTGTTTCGAATAATTCTGGTCGGTAAAAAAAGAAAGAAAGAGTGAAATTTCCTCCCAGCAAACTAAATATGTAAAGTGTATAAATTTAATATTCGTAAGGGGCTGTGCATATATAACATTATCACTTTTTTGGCAATTTTGAATCCCCCCCCTTACGATATCATACGTTATCATCCCTCGACCCCCCCCCCACCCCCCCGTAATGATATCGTCATCAATGTCGTCTAAAATTTCTTTTCAGTTTTGAAATTTTTTTTTTCTTTTGCTTGGAGTGATACACAAATATGGTTGCATTTATTTTTCGCATACTTCATTGATTCATATGAAGATAACTCAATAAAATATCATTTTATATATGAAAAAACTTTTTATTAAATAACACTTAAAAGAAATAGTTACTATTTAAAAGTATTTTATAATAGCTTTTTGTTACATAATACATTCAATAGTAATAGTGTTTTCTTGCACTTGACCCCGCACGGGGGGGGGGGGGAGAGGGGCAGACAGAGCTTCTTATCACCAAAACAGGTGGACAACATTCTTTCTCCTTTATTTACTAGTAAACACAGGTATCATTTGAAACATACTTCGCATATGGTTTCTCGAACAGCGAATTATATATGCATACACATATGACATAAGAAATAGGAAATTTGGAATTAAATAATTTTATAATCATTTAATGATTTTAATAATAACTTTGTACTTTCATAAAAATAGATAGCAGACTAAAAAAAGATAACATTCTATTTTGATGTAAAGGTTAAGTTATAAATAAAAAGAGAAAATTTTGGTTGGATCAAAAATGATAACGATATCAAAAGCCGAACCCCCCCTCCCCCTAGATAAATGATATCTAACGATATCATTTGCCAGACTCCCCCTCCCCCCTAAAACGATAACGATATATATGCACAGCCCCTAATTGTAAATATATTATCCAAATGCTAGATAAAATTGAAATCATGAAAAAGTATACATTCACTGTCTTAGATATCAAATTGATAAAATATAGCCTAAAAATTTAGTTTATTAATGCTTGTATCGTGCACTTTATTTATTATGACCCCCCCCCCCTCCCCTTTAGTGACGGAATTTACCATTTGCTATCCACTAATATATTTTCATTCCTTATGCCGCTGTAACTCGTGGCTGTTTAAAATATTTCTCTTCATTTTCAAAGATTTTTGAAGTTCATATTTTTTGTCACACTGTGACTTACAATATGCTGGTTTTTTTGTCACATATTGGCGTGGCGTACACTGTTAAAAATTTGCAGCATTCTGGCAGGTCATTTGACCATTTTTTCCGAAAACGATTACACAACCGTAATTTTAATATTATTCTGACCATATTATTGGCCATTTTATCGTCAGAATATAGTTAAATTATGGTTATGAAACCGTTTTTTCAAAAAACGGTCGAATGGCCTGCCAGAATGCTGCAAAATTTTTAACAGTGTACGTTACATACCAGTGACATAACAGAGACGTCACAATTTATTTTAATTGCCAGAAAAATATAATTTTACAAAAAGTAACATGTTTTGAAGAATTTTCGTAAGTTTTTAAAGTTTTCTAAGAAGTTCACATTTCAGTCACAATGTGACATCACTGAGTGGTGGCATTTCGGTCACAGATGTGACGTGACCACAGTGACTTGCAGTGACGTCACAGTGACGTCACCGTGACTATGCATGCTATGAGGGTATGAACAATCAGCAATGTGCAAAAAGAACAAGCTTTATATTGTAAGCCGTGTATCAGTTCACTGGTCACCACTTCAACTGTATCCAGACATCTTACGCTAAACATGTTGACTTGATACCACTGAAGCTCTTCCATATTTTTATCATATTCCCTGGTAGCCAATTTAACCTTTAAATGGCCAGAATAGACGAGTAAAAGTTATTTAAAATGTGAAAAATAAACTTTCATCTGCATGTCTTTAATGAAAACGGCAAACTTTCAGAAAAGCAGCATTATAACTAAAATGGTCATACAGTCATCCCAAAGAAACACAGCATCTTTAAAATAGAATACTTCTATTTGAAGCATCAAGAACTATAAACAAATTTAAACATTAAAACCTTATAGCGAAGCTGGACATAACACACACAAAGCTAAAGAACTCAACTGTTGTTAGCTTAAATATGGTTCTTGATGACCCAAAACACTCAGCTACAACACAATGCAACTTCTGTCTCGAAGTTTCGAGGATGTGAGGTAATATTAAATCAACTCAGAAGCAAACACTCCATCCAGACAGCTTATGCCATCTGTTGGAAGTTGAAAATACTATATCAGTATTGTAGCAAGATACATGAGTGTAGCCTGCAAGCGATAAACAAGTGAAATTGCCAGGCATGATAGAAACGTAATGATAGAACTCAAAGTTTAAAAAGTGAATAGAATTAAAAGAAGCAAGTTAAATATAAAGGACACTGATAATTCCAATAAAAAAGTATTTATATTTTGATAAGAGTAAAAAGAAATTAACTATAAATAAGGATAAAAATGATAAGACAAAATTAAGCTCCTAAAATCCCAACAGAGGACAGGTCATAAAACTACGACCATACTATGAAAATAAACCAACCAACCCTCAGAAGCACTAACAAAGAAGGCATCCTTAAGAGGCCTACTTCACTCACTTGAAAAAACCTGCTCACTAATGTTAATACTATGGGAAATTTTTTTTAAATATCTCATTTGCATTTCAATATTTTTATATTTTTTGCATTGGATAGCTGAGGTCGATATCTATAAAGGCCATTTTGTATTTGTTTGATTTTGTTTGCAGGTTTTTTTACAAGGATATTTTTACTTTCGAAACCAGTTCTAAAAGTGAAAGTATCTTAATAAACAAAATCGAAAAAGTAAAAAACGGCCTTTGTAGAGATTGACCTCAGCTATCCAATGCAAAAATCATTTAAAAATACGGAAACAAACGCAATATTTAAAAAATTTTCTGCTATAGGATTAACATTAGCGAGCAGGTGTTTTTGCATGAGTGAAACAGGGCACATACTCAAAAACTTTTTTTTCAATTGCTATAACATATATACTGTAATAAAGGATCAGTCAAATTTAACTGTGGAACCCCTGTAAAAAAATCAGTAAAAAAAAAAAAAAAAAAAATTTTGAGTGTTTGGCATGAAAAGATAAACATGCCACGTGATTAGTAAGTAAAGCAGCACATTTCTTTGCCAAACGTAAGTGATTTTAATGCATTTGGAAATTGCTTGTTAAATGAGTGAGAAATGTGCAATACTTAATGAATTTAAACATAAATGAAGAAAATAGTATATTTAAATTTACACAGTTTCACCTGATGTATACATTTTAAGTGTATTTAAAAACAATTAAGAATACTGCTGTCATTATGCATTTCAAAATCAAAGAAGTTGTTTCCAGCAACAATACTTTTCTCTTATCTCAGACACTAATAAAATCAAAGTCGAATTGACAGTGCTGTGAATCAAATCTTAATTTTGAGTTGGAAACAACTTCAAGAACTTAAATTTTATTCTAAACCATATATGATCCTTAAGTTTCATTAAGCATACATATAAAAGGTATACATGACAATTATCTGTAGTTATATAAATGTATTATTTAAGTTAAATTTACTTAAAATAGTCTAGTACAAAGGGTAGAAAAATCTCTGCCTTAAATAGTATTTAGTATAAATGCATAATTTTGAAAATTGGCATTGCTAACCAGTAATAAATCACAAAAAAATTCTACTACTTTACAGACAATATATAGAGATACCGTAGGAATATTCTTTATAAACATATATATATCCTTAAGAGAAGACTTTTTCAAAATTCTTCTGAGTTATCCTTATGCAGACATTCCTTGTAAGCTCAGACTGATTATTGGCCAGAAAGAGATATTCTGTGGACTGTTCATGTGAAAAAAGTACAGCTGATACAGAAAACTATTTTCAGATTTAGATTAAGCAAGCCCAAAATAACCAAAATCAGTTCGAACATTCCAGGCACCTAACAGAATTTTTTTGGTCGTTGTTGGACTGTCATATTTATTAAGTTTAGCTTTAAATTATATCGTAAGAAGTGGTTAGATGCAGAAAATACACACTTTTGTGAAGCATTGCAAACTTTTGCCCCAAGCTATATATTGTTTGCAGCTGAATAATGAAAAGTTCAATAGTTTGTCATTCAATTTTGGTATAATTCAATTAGAATTTTAGAAATCCCTGTGATGCTTATTAAAATAAGTCAATTTCAGTACATAAAACAAAATTTAAAATATATAATACATTCATCCATATGAATTTTTCCTTTTAAAAAAGAAGGAAGATTCAAAGCAACTTATATATCGTGGTATGTAAGATAACATACAGTTAAATAGCTAAATTCTCCATTTAAGACAAAAGTTAAAATTACAAATTTTGTCGTACCTGTAACCCTCACGGGCTGAACTCTTCATAACTCAACTTTAGCTAATATATTGTAGTTTCTTCTTTGCTTTGTCACTTCCAGGATTATTTTAAATGCTTAAACGCTCAATAAATGGCAGCACTGAATTTATAAACTTGATTTTGAGATTGGGATGCTTAATTTTAAGAATTTATAGTAGTTGGAAGATGTGTGAATTAAAAAAATCTGATTTTCCCGAAAATTAACACAACAATTAATGGGTTAAGAAAAATAAGTTATTTAAAGATCTAAATAGAAAAAATAAATTAAGAATTAATTTCAACTAAGTAACAGAAAATGAATTAAGAAAAAACAAATTAAATATATAATAGCTTACCATCAAGACAGAAAAGATGTGTATCATTTACGCACTTGAGACAATCATCTTTAATATCTGAAAGAAATATTTAAAGCTTGTTTCAGAAAACAGAAAATTAAAGTGCAAGACGAATGAAATATGAAATGTTAATTTTTGCAAATCACATACTGACATGATATTTTGATGAAATTATAATTTTCTATAAATTTAATGCACAAATGTTGGTAAAAAATAAATTTTGAATGGTTGAAAATGGAGTTTTATTTTTACCTTTTCAAATACCAAAAGAGAAAGTACACTAGTTTACAAAACAGCAGCAGAATAGTTGTTTACATGCTACAATTGAGTACAACAGAAAAAATAAGCTTTGAACTAGAGTTTTAATAAAGAAACAATAAAATCTTGGGTATCTAGAGAAACTTCATCCTCTAATACAATACAGAATCAGGAAGGGGAGGGGAGAAGAAAACTAATATTGATTCATTGATTGTGATTTTACATACTTTTTTTTTTCTACATTGGTTGTGTTTTTTAACTTTTGATAATTGATTTTTAAACAATGAATCCGAAAATGATCTTCATTTTTAACCATCACATCAAGATTTTTTGCAAATCGTAAATTTCAAAATTAAAAAATAGTGAAAACAGAATAAAACTGTATTTCTTGAAAAAATAGTCCAACTAGAGCAAGCACATGGCAAAAAGCCGAATGTAAATACAGCTAAGATATTTAAGAGAAATATTGAAAATACAGCTAAGTCGTTGAAATCGGCTTGCATACGGTAGGAAAAAGAATTAAAATCAGTTCGCAAATTAGATGTGATCAAAGGAGAGATGCATATTTCCATGAAAAAAGCTGTATTTCACTTGGTGATTGATGATAATTTTTAATCGCCACTTGGCGAATGGTGACTAGGGTGGCGATCGATGACCGATTTTTTAATTTCCACTTTTACAACTTTAATCTCCATGTGGCAAGAGGTGACCGCTAACTTTCACCTCTACTTCCTAAATGCACATTTGAACTAATTTCCTGAAAATCTGGGTGCTATTAGCAAAGAAATAGGTGAGAGATTTCACCCAGATATCAAAGAAGTGGAAAAGAGGTAGGGGAGGGTAGTATACAGTGAGACGAAAATTATTACTCAACGAATGGCGACGATTTTTATTCTTTTGAAAAAAATTTGCTAGATCTTTAAGCTACACATTAATGTAAAAATTGTTTTAAAAAAGTTATTTATAAAAGCACAGAAGCAGCATAATGGAGTATCGGAAATTGTCTCACTGTGTATCACAAGTAGTACACAGTGAGACAATGTATATATTTTCATTAATCATACATTTTTACACTTTATCAATAATTTTCTGCAGTTTATGATTTCTAATTAATATTTCTAGATTTTCAAAATATGAGTCTCAGGTGGGCAATGGCAGACCTTGGGCTACCTTCATGCAAATTTTCAGCCTCTTACGTTTAGTAGATTTCCCTAGCCATCGCATGCCCCCCCCCCCCCCACACACACACACACAGAAAGAGAGAGAAAGAAAAAACTTCTTTTATTAATAAAGAACTTTTTTTAACATCAGAACCACATAGTAGGTACACAGTGAGGCACGTCTCACTGTGTACTTTTGTTACGTTGTAAAAAATTGGACCATTACATCAATTTCATCGCTTTAAAAAATTTATGTTGTTTTGTTGAAATAGTCTATTATTAGATACAGCTAGGTTTGATTAAGTAAATATATGCCACATTGAAGAAAATAAACTCTAAAATAGACGTTTATGTAACTTTAACCACTATAAAATAAAGAATTATTTACTATTTTGTCAGACGAGTAACTGAAGTGCCAAAACTACATCCACGTGTTGCATAAGATGAGGTCATTATGTGTGTGTGCCAGCTTGAAGAAAAAGCTACAACTATATGTCAAAGTGGCTGCTGTCTTACTGTGTATCATGTCTTGCTGTGTACTACTCTCCCTTATACCAAAGAAAATGGACTACTATGATGATGGTAGACTGCAGCTTACTGGATGTTACACAGAGATGAACCCCAAGAATAAAATTTTAAGAATTTTATATACAGTACAGAACCATTTATCCAGAATGCTTGGGGTCAGATGTATTCTGGTTAACTGGTTGTGTATGAAAGCAGCATCCCCAGTAGCAGAAACAGTGCAGCATGGAAGCGGGCGCTGCAGATTATTTTAAACCTTGCAGATCAATCCACAAGCTTAAAAAGAAATGCTGAGCTTAAAAAATAGCTAAAATTTACTTTAAGTCTCTAGATTTATGGTATTTGTGTTATCCTTTTATTATAGTTTCTTTATAAATGCAAATTTTGCTTATTTTATGGGTTTATATTATTTCTTATGATAGTAAGCTTAGTCCAGCATTGTTAGGTCGCAGATAAATTTTAGTTTGCTGCAGACTGACACAGAAAATTCTGCTTCTGGGGCAGCATCCATTTGATAAGTTTTGTGGAATATATGTAGTTGTGGCATTATTTCTGATATTAAATTATTAGATTACTTGGATTAAAAATCAATGCAAGAAAGATCAAAAGTTAACCAGAGTTTTAAAAAGGTAAATTATGGGAATCCCTTAGGAACAAAAATTCTTCTGTTTCCTCTGCATGAAAATTAAAACATTTAAAATACAATAAATATGTTTTCATTTCAAATACTAGATGTTGTCACCAAATTATACACTTGTTTAAGCCTATGTCAAACTGGCAATGTGTGATACCTTTTTCTGCAAAGATTCTGAAATCAGTCTATCAGAAATATCATTATGAATAACTGGTTTTCTGGTTAACTGGTTTCCGGATAAATGGTTCCATACTGTATATATATACAATATTTTACATATTTAGCTGCAAAAGTGCATATTACAAGCCAAATGATGAATAAATTATTAGAAAAAACGTTATGTCTATTTTATAGTATAAGATTTTTTGCAATATTTCGACTTTTTAAAAAATTTTTAATTTGCAATTTCCAAAAAATCCTGATGTGGTGGCAAAAAATGGTCATTTTCGGATTCAGCACTACAAAATATATAAGAATCAATTATCAAAAGCTGAAAAACACAACCATCAGATTTATTTTATTTTTATAGTATCAGATTAAAACAAATAACAATTCTTATAACTTTTATGTTTACTTCAAATTTTATCAATAGTAAATTAAATAAAAAAATTTTTTGAAAAACTATTTGCAATATTACAGTTAAAGTAAAACACACCACCATATCACAAAGCATTTTTTATTATGCAATATAAAATTTAAATATTCTTTTATAGTAATTTTTGAGGTACCGACAAAACAAAAATATGTTTTTACAGCTGAAACCTTCTTCTAATCGATGGTGTAATCGGTTTTAAAAAAGATGAATTTTAACCCTTTCAAATACACACTGAACTCAGGTCACTTAGTGCCTCACAGAATCTATATTTTTTTTCTACGTTAAAAGTAACTACAAGTCTGTATTTTAAAACAATCTTTTTAGAGCATCTCAATAGACCAGATTTACATCACCTACAAGAATTTTGAAATGTTCAGAAAAGTAGAAATATTTTTTACAAAATAAAGTACGTGAAAATTTCAACAAAATCTGTATAAAATTGAGTGTTTCATTGCGGTTTCACTCTTCCAGGGTACAGTTTTAGAGGTACCGACGAATCAAAAATATGTTCTTAAAAGCTGGAATTTTCTTTTAATCGATGGTGCAATTGGTTTTAAAAAATGTGAATTTTATCCCTTTCAAATACACCAGTGAGCACAGGTAACTTTGTGCCTCACAGACTATATTTTTTCTCTGATAAAAGTAAACATCCATATTTTAACAATCTTTTTGGAGCATCTCAATAGACCAGATTTACATCACCTACAAATATTTTGAAATGTTTGGATAGGTAGAAATACTTTTTTCAAAATAAAATGTGTGAAAATTTCGACAAAATCAGTAAAAACCCAGAGTGTTTCTTTGCTCACTTTCGGTGTGCAAATACTCCAAAAATCAAATTTATTATGCAGAAAATAAAATACTAAATGGCATATACTTTCAATTCAATATTTTTTTCATTTAAAAATATAAACTCAGATAAAATGGAGTTAAATATATAAAATCATACAGATCTGAGGTTAATTTAAGAGTTATTCATCAAGGCCCATGGGCAACACCAGCGGTTCAGCTAGTTTTGAATAATTCAAAGTTTCTAAATTTTTTGCATATATGATTAATAAACTCTAATGTAAAATTAAATACTACCAAAACTTTTACTGTTATAACAGACAGAAGAGAAAAAACACTTCAGACTTTATTCCTCACTTATCCAGAAGATGACCCACTAGGGTACAAAAATGATTTTATTTACTGTAATTTCGGGTAGATAAGCCGCGGCTTATACATGTTTAAAAGTTAAATTTTACCTTTTGCGGCTTATCTGCCGGTGCGGCGTATACGAAGTAATAACGATTTTTTCCAGAAAAAAAATAAATCAGATCATGTAATATTATAGAGTGAAAATCTGAAAAACAAAATTAAGGATTAGAAATAACAATCATTAAAAAAAAAAAAAAAAAATCAGGAAGTTCTTTTTTATTTCATTAAAAAAGAAAAAATCTATGCATGGTTTTTTTCTGCATAACGAAACGTATTACTCAAAGATAATGATCTCATTCTGATAATGTTCAACTTCCAGCTCCACCGCAGAGGAGTTGGATAAAAAAACTGCAGATAACTCTCTTCCTTTTTATAAACTAGGGGTTTTGGGGAGTGCTGTAATTTTCTAATAACTTATTACATTTTAATAAAATTTTGTTACACAGCTTAATTTACTGTTATTGCAATTTGCTGAAAATTTGAACAAAATCGGACAATTAATAATGGAGATTTTTTTTTTTTTTTTTTTAATAGCTAAGAAAAAACGGGTTTTACTTTTCATTTTTTTTTTTCTTTTAAATTATTTTTTCTGTTTGCTTGCAGCTCAATAATTTCTTTTTACTGCACTTACGCAAAGTGAAGTTGCTGACACATTTAAGGAATCCTTTTTATGCTCAGTTTTGCATAATCGCAGCATTTTAATAGAAGAGAAAGTAGATTCTCTTGTTTTTTTTTAAGTGTGTGCATTTCCGATTTTTTTTTTTTCCAATAATGAACATATGTATTTAATTTTTGTTTATTTTAAAACTTTCTTAGAACATTTATTTTAAATATTTACAGAATATATCAAATCGAGTACCAATTAATTTCTGTTAATAGACATTAATGTTTACAGTTAGTAGTGAAGAGATTTTCAAAAAAATTATCTTTATACGTCTCTCCCAACTTTTGCCAATAGTTCATGTTGTCAAAGTGATTATTTATCATTAGTTATTTTCGGAATTTTACGTTGTGTTATTTAATTTATGGATTCGAATAAAACATAGTGTTATTTGTAATTCTAGTGTTATGTTTTATATTAAGAATTCCATCAAATATATTTCTACTTGCCGATCCAAGGCTGAAATGTGCGATGCAATTGGATAAATTCACAAACCAAAAGTTATTCATTTATTTATTTATTTTCATCATTTGAATTAAATTTAAAATTCTAATTTTTAAAATGGTTTTAAAAAATGCGCGAAAATCTTCAATATGGCGTCTATAGTAGTACGTACATCACTTTCAATAAGCGCGGCTCATATGCCGGTGCGGCGTATATGATGGAATTTCAGTTTTTTTTTACCATTTTCGCACGTAACGACATATACGCCAGGGCGGCTTATCTACCCGAAATTACGGTAGCTTCAATTGCCTCTTCCATTCAAATCTGGGATTGCTCTTTTGGGTGCCAGTCTTGGTAATATCTTAGAAATCGCTCTCCCAATCACTAAAGACTTATAAGGATGTGTAACAGTAAAAGTCTTTACTAATCTAAATTACTGATTAAGAGGCTACTTCAGTCACCTGAAAGGACCCACTCACTAATGCTAATCCTATGGAAGGAATTTAAGATATCTCATTTGCATTTCAGAATTTTTAAACAATTCTTTTTTCATTGGCTAGCTGAGATCAATCTGTACAAAGGACGTTTTTTACTTTTTCGATTTTGTTTACAGATATTTTTTATTAGGACACTTTCATTTTCGGAACTGGTTTTGATAGTGAAAGCAACCTCTTGAAAAAAATGTGCAAACAAAATCGAAAAAGTAAAAAAGGGCAGATCTATGTAGAGATCAATCTCAGCTATCCAATACAAAAAAATCATTTAAAAATATTAAAATTCAAATGAGATAGCTTAAAAAATTTCTTCCATTGGATAAGCAGGGTCAGGGTCATACCAGGCGAGGAGGCCTACCATATGGCTTTAGCCTGTTTTACCTCACCTGGACCATTGGATAAGCATTAGCGAACGAGTCTTCCCAGGTGACTGAAGTAGCCCATTAAAATATCAGACACAAGACAGTTAAATTATGTTTGGAACAGATGTCATAAATTCCCAGGGCCGCCATCTTGGAATTTTTCTTGGCGTGAAAACCCCTTTTCCGCAAAGTAGTAAATGTCGCCAAGCACCGATTTATATGCATGTTAGGCTTAACGAAAATAAAATGTAAATAATAAACAAAACTCGTTAAACTGGCAATCACTAAATGTCATATGAGTGCTACGTGCTCATTAACCGAAAAAAAAAAACATCACTGGATTCAGCTAACTTCTTCTGCTGCGACCACAAAAAAGCACAAAACTCGTTAAAGACGCAGTTAGTAAATGTATGTATGTTGCTGTGCACCAATCTCCGAAATGCATGAGAAATATAGAATAAACGACTAATAGAAAACATTACTATAAAATAAAATAACAAAATATACATAAAATTATCAACATACCTTAACAAACATCTTTCTTGAAAGCTCAAGCACAAAATACCGCCTAGCATCAACTTCATTTCCCAAAATATGCTTATGACTACGCATTGTAAAAAAACCTCCTTTATCATTCAAAATTTTCTCATATTTCTTAATTACATCAGCAAGAGCATTTAAACGGACTACAGAACCCATAGTCAATCGAATACATCCAATAAATTTAACATAAAAATAAAAAGACAGAACGATACAACACGATATCAAAGCACATGGGTTGTTCTCTACAATACTTGCAAATTTGGCCAGCAGTCTGACTTGAATGATGCATATGTAAATTTTCATAAAAATTAGATAAATGGTAAGAAATCAGTCAATTATTGAAGATTTTAATAGCAACAGAAATTGTTTTAAAAATTTGACTTAACAAAAAAAATAAAATAAAAATTTGTGGAAAAAATAAAATAAAAAATGTGAGGGAATGACAAGTGAGGGAATGATGAAATAAGACATTTTTACTAGTTGTAGGGGAAAAATGCAAAATTATGAAGAAATCCAAACTGTTTCCTTTAAGAGAAACACTTACTATATAATGTATGATAAAATTAAAATTTTTGATATTTACAAAAAAATTAATATTCTGTGTGAGGGAATGACTGCTAATAAAAACGCTTCCGGATATACTGACTAAAAAAAAATTCTGTAAAATTAACAAAATCTTACACCACCAATTTATGTTGCTGGACTGACAAGTGCTCAAAATAGCTTCTTCTCTGTGAAGGATGCTAGACTGCTACTGTTCATTAGTGGTAGATATTTGAGATAATAGCAATGTGTGAGGGAATGATGGTCTAACATGGGGAAACATATAATTGATTGAGTAGACTATATAATAATAGTAAAAATTAATATTTTTATTATTTTTTGTAATGTATCAAATAAGAACTTTATTTTGCTTAGGGTATTTTTAATTATTTTTATTTCTGGATGGAAAGAAATAGGCAATAAAATTGGGTAGTACAGGTGGGGAAAAGGTGAGGGAATGATGTTTGCATGATATATATTATTTTTTTAAATACTAAATTTATTTATTTTTAAATTTTACTTTCTGCCCCTAATAAACTATGTTTAGATCTTCTAATAAAAATAAAAATAAATAAAAATGTAATAAAATTAAGAGCATTTATATGGCTGGGAAGCAGTTTTTGCACTATTGCAGAGAATAACCCACATGCACAAAATCCTTCTCAAGCACAATCTCACTGAAAAACAGGGTTGCCAGAACACACACGTCACACGGGTTCCATGTCGATTAAAGATCGCCAATATAAAATCGCCAAGAAATCTCAAAACATCCAAAGACTACTTAGTTATCCCCGTCGACCAATTTCACCAAATTATATAAATCGCCAAACCACTCTCCAAATAATACAAATTAACGTAATTTTTATTTTAAATAACGAAAGAACAAATAAATTAGTATAATGTTATGTAATAACATCCTTTCCAATTAAAATTAATTTAAAAAGCTATTTTAAAATATTTAAATTAAATCAAAAAACTTCTTTACTTTTAAAATTTAAATTCTACCTTTAAATATTCATTAATTTTCGTTAAGTTCGTTTTTCAGTTAAATTTCACTTTAAAACAATTTTAATTTAATCGCCATAAAAGATCGTCAAAAATTATCAATAATAAAATAATAAATCTTAAAATTAATACATTCTACTGTAATAGAATATTTTTATAATAATTTTCAAATCTAAAAATTCAAATTTATCACTTCTTAACGTTATTTTATTCAAATACTTCTATTACTCTGTGTGGCATCGTTTATTTTAAATCAGCCAATCAACATCTTTCCCGCCTAATGCCGTTCGTTCGTAGCGTGGCTTCACTCTCTTGGGTTTTGGACGGCGATGTGCCAACAAGGGCGCATCGCCGCTCCTCAAAAATCACTTTTTTCCGTTGGTATAATTATATCCTGAACGCCACAAAGATGTTTATTTCTTCCATTAATTATAACGTATTCTTCGGTTAATATATCTTACTAAAATTCAAGATCACGTTTATGCAAAATGGACTGTGAATTCTTATATTTCTTTACAACATTATCATCCAACGAACTTCTATGATTTTGGAGCGATAGCAAGATTCAACTGTTACTATACTAGGATATATTATTGCTCATCCTCTCTCAAGATGTTTCATTATGATAAATCATATCGATGTAAGAATGATGCATTTCAATCTCAAAGCGAGATTAATATATAGTGAATATGCTGTGATGCTTTGGTGTGATTTCCGATCTCAAACTTCAATTCGTGGAAAAGAGTATGTTCAAATATATGAGTTTCAACATCGAATTATCCTCGATCTCATGACAAGTAAACAACAATTATCCTTTCCATTTGAATATGTTTGATTCGATATATATTATCATTGTGATTGATATGTTGATGATGAAGATGTACATCAATTTTATAAGAGGTTTGATTTCTCAGATACTTTACATTTTGCGAACTTTCAAGTATAACTTATTGCCAAGTCCTGTATATAAGTACAAATCAATAATTTGAATAGATGAATAATTTATTATAATTTATCTAAATATCATTAATCAATTTCATATAAAAATTTAATCTTCTAACTTATATGAATTTTCCTTGTAAAGGAAATCTGCGCAGTTTCTATTTACTTTTATTTGATATAATAAACAAATGTGTTTCTATAATTGTTTGAGTGTTCATTTTCATAGATATAATGTTATTATTTTAACATAATTCTCATCGTTTATGCTATTTGATGCCTGGTTAATATGAAAACAGTAAAGTAGCATATAATTTAAAATATGCTCTATATAAACACGAATTTAGCTATGATGAATTTGTTTATCGTTTCTGGTTCAGGTAAGATGAATTTATTTGTTTTAATTTTCCCCATGAATTTACCAGTTTATATTTGTTTACCTTTTTTTATGCGCAATGTACCTTGTATCATTAACCACTAACGATCATTTGGCCATAATTAATAGTAAACTTTCTCTTTTCTAATTCATATTAAAATCACATATATTATTTATAACTCCTAATTTTAATAATTTAAATTCCTTTTCTCCTTTCATCTTATTTATTTTCTTTTTTTCTACTTAACATATAGCATTAATAAAAATACAAATAAAACATCGGAATAAAAATCGCTTGATGACATAAATATGTGTAACTTGCTTAAAGTCAAGTGAGTGTGACATTTACGATCAACCATTATTGGCATTTAATCTTTTAGTTTGGCAATAGATTTTTGGTCGATGGGAGAAGTAAGTATGTAGTACCTTTTAGACTAGTGAAAACATTGATCTTAAAATGGAAACTAGTTTCATAAAAATTGTCATCCACTAAACCATTTAAACAGCCATCAGACTTAATACACAGTCTCTTTTTCTAAACTATGTTATAATATTTATTACTTTTAAAAGTCTAAACTAAAAATTAATAATATCTTTTAAGGCTTTTTATGAGACTTTTTTTCTATTATGTCTCAAGTGAACCTTATCTCGATTCCCCACCCACCCACCCATTTTCTTGTCAGATCTGAATAGTCGGTTCGATTATGCAATAGCAGATTTAAATATATCTTATAACGTATTTTAGTTTAAAGTAAACAGGATGCTTCACTAGCACCCAATTTTTCAATGTCCTCTTATTCAATTTCATATCTTGAGTTTTTTTTTTTTTTTTTTTTAAAGATAATCTCCCCAATCAAGAAAATCTTTTACAATTTAACTGAAATCTTAAAGGTCATTTTATGTCATTAATTGTAAATAATCTGTGTTTTCTCAAAAGAAAATATTTTATTCTAAATAGTGAATATTTTTAATCTACTTTATCTTTGCTAAATTCACATGTTTTAAGTTTTCTCTTTAGAGCTTCAGATATGTTCATCAACACATGCAATCTGCATTCTACATGCACATTAGGGTGGTTCAAAAAAATTTTTTCGAGGTAAAGACCAAGACACCCCCTACTTTTTTTACGTTTATCCATAGTATCACTCTCCTAAAATTGTAGCTGTTTACACCTACAGGGAGATGGTGCTCAATGACCCTTCATTTTGACACTTTTTGGTGATTTTACGCAATTTTATAGTTTTAGATTGATGATAATGTGTTTAAAATACATAATTTTTAAACAAAAGCTGATCGTTTTAAGCTTTTATAATTCCTAATAAATAATAAAAAGTTTAGTTGAATTATTTAGCAACAGTTTTTCTATCTAATACATCTGGCAACATTGCAATACTTCTGACACAAGAATTGTAATTTGTAAGCAATGACATTTTGTAAGCAAGAGCCCTTTTCTATATTGTCCATGGTGATGCTTTGATTCTAATAAAAATAATAGAAGATTGTGATTTTCTTATAGATCAACGGTATAGACGTAAAATGTACTTGGGTAATGAAGATAGAGAATTTATTAAAAAAAGCAAGAGAGAATTCTTAACAGAAAAAAACAGGAAGAACGTCGAAAAGAAAAAAAATCATAGGTGTTAAAACTTCAACAGCTGTTTATATTTATTCGATGGCTGATTCAGAAAACTCAGAGTCCCCTTCCCAATCAGATGTTGATGATGATGATATTTTTCTGAATATAAAGAAAGACCTTATTTACAATCTTGAAAAGAAACAACAGGTGTCTAAATACAACTGTTCACATCTCATGTTAGTGGTGCTTTAGATCGTAACAAGACATCTGATCGTGAAAATCTGCATTTGATTGTTCCAATTGTATCAGCTCTTAGGCATGATCTTTGCGCACTTCCCCTTTCAAGAAGCACCATACAACGATTAAGAAAAAAAGCTAGAAAATAATATGTTGAATCAGAAATTCGTGATTTCAAACCAGATTGTCCTTTAGTCCTCCATTGGAACGGCAAACTTTTACCTGAATGTCTTGGATTAGGAAAGGTTTTTTCACTTGTCAGTGCTTGTTTCGGGAGCTGGCTTGGAAGTTCAGTGGTGGTGAAACAGCAGAATTCTATTTTTAACCTTATACACGAGTAGTGTGAAGAGAAAAACATTCAAGGTTTATGTTTTGACACTACGAGTGTAAACACTGGTTATGTATAAAAATATGCATTTGTTTGGGGAAAAAAATGGCCGGTAACTATTGTGGTTAGCCTGCCGACACCATGTGATGGAATTAATCTTGGCAAAGGCTTTTAGCTTGTGCCTTGGATCATCCAGTTTAACAGAAATTCCACTCTTCAACAGATTTAAGAATGTTTGGCAAGGAATTGAACAAACAAATTTTCGGGTACAGAATTAGAAAACAAATACACTAGATTTTAAAAATTCAACCATTGCCTGTCTTATCTGTGTAGGTAAATCTGTGGTCATTAGAGATGATTGAGTTGACACTTGCTATTTTGGGAAATCCATCATAGAAAAGCCATTGGAGAACACCAGGTGCTATTCATCATGCTCGGTGGATGGCTAAACTCCTATGCGGTTTCAAAATCTTCAAAATTCGAGATTATCCAGAACTTTTCCATCTGACTGAGAGGGAAGAAATGCAGCTCCATGATTTGTGCAGTTCAGTACTCTTCTATACAGCAAAGCATGGATAGAATCTCCACTTGCAATTATGGAAACACCTGAGAAAATGTGAGACTATTGATTCTGAGATTGGACTAGGAGCAAGGAAAGTCTTAGAAAATCATATGTGGTACCTTTCAGATGAATTGGTTGGTCTTGCCTTATTTTCAGACACAGTACCAACAAAAGAGAAAGCAAAAACTATTGCAGGAATGAACAATCCAAAATGTAAGAGGGCAATCAAATTTATTGAAAGATGATGCAGACTGCCTTGAAGATTTTGCAACAGAAAGAACTGCTGAGCTCTTTTCTCGTTTGAATATTTATGACTTTTCTATAACTTTCGCCTTAAGAATGGAAGAACAATATCAATTTTAAAAATGGCAGAAACTATCTAAAAGGACTAAGAGCGGTCAACGATACTGCTAGGTGTTCAGCTGATTCAAGAATTCAACAAACTTTTAACAAATGATGAGGATGATAGGCAATTTCTTTTGCAAGACGTTGAAGCAAATAGGACTTTCCCTACCAACGACAACAAAAAAATCAGTTGTTAATATTGTTTAAAATATATATATACATAAAAATCTGACAATGTTAACTATTTTGTTAGCCTTTACTAATATTGTAAATATATAAATAAAAGATATTTAAATAATTTGGTTTTTACCTCAAATTTTAGAAAATTCAATTACAAATGCCTAAATATCTCCAAAAGTCAAAAACTGACAGTCATTGAGCATAGTCTTTTATTTGGAGTAGGACGTTGAAACTTTGCCAGAATAATAGTATGGGCTGATGTAAAAAAATGAGGGGGTGTCCTGGTTTGTACAAGAAAGTTTATTTTTTTTCCATAGGTTTGTGAACACCCTAATGCGCATACAAACAAGAACCATACTCACTCTATGTCTCACGGTGTCTGCTGAGATAAGACTGTTAAAAGTAGAAATTACTTATATCCAATAATTTGAAACACTTAAATTACAAAAATTAGAAAATATTATACAGTAGACTCCTTCAAATCCACATTGCTTTGGACCAGAGGTTGTGCGGATTTTAGAATTTTGCGGATTTCAGCTCATTGATTTGTTGATATTTTTAAAATATAATTTGAATGTTAATTGTAAATGCAAAATTTTTAATGAATAGTTACAATATAATAGAATATTAAAATAATTAAGTAGTAAATTAAAATAATGAAAATTAATGATTTAAAGAATGATTAAATTATTATAAATAAATGCAAGTAAATAATTAATAATGTATAATTAAATATGCACCATAAAGATACATTTTTCTTGAATTTTTCAATGCAATTTGCCTCATAAAGGTACCACACAAATTCACATCAAAATAATAAAATAAGGAGGTTTTACTTCAGGTTTAGCTCGACTTAACAACCAAAAAAGCTTGATTAATACATAAACATATTTGATTAAAAGATTGTGATTACCAAAAATATCAACAATATCTTGCTTTTTTTTTTTAGAAATAAATGTTTACTTCCTTCATGAAAAAGCATGAATTCAGTCATATTGAGACTTGCATGTAAAATATGTACAGAATGATATTAAAAAAAAAATCTCTAATTTTGACTCTATATCTGAACTGAAAGTTTCATTGTTTACATCTGTGATGATGTGCGGGTTTTAGGCGTTAGTGGATTTTAGGGTTGCGGATTTGAGGGAAACTACTGTATCAGATTTTTTCTAAAAAAACCAATTGGTTTTTTTGAGAAAACATAGTATCTGTTAACCAATGGACCCTATTCTTGTAACATCAAAGTCACCTGCTTTGGGGAAATATTCCCAATATCATAGCCATTAATTATGCAATGACTCGTTTCGCAACTCACGTCTGCATGCCGTAGAACAACAACGGAGCATATTCTTGTGAGGTCACGTGCTTTGGGGAAACATTGCCGAAATCACAGCCTCGAACACAAAGGGAGAATAGGGTCCATTGGTTTAAACTGTGCCAACCCTGTTGGTAGCAGAATAAAATCATAATGGAAAAACCCCAATACCAATAGATCAGTTTCAACCACGTGCCTCCAATTTTCTACTAACCAATCAAAATCACCTCTCTTTTAATGCTCAACCAATGAGATAAAGATGAAAATACAGAATTTTGCTTAGTGGCCACTGGCCGGTAGGTTGATTTTTTTTAGTAGCCAGTTACTGGCTACTAGGAATAATTTCTTTAGTAGTCAGTAAGTACATTTATGTCACTGAATATTTAATTTAAATATATATGATTTTTAATTCGACCATTTGTCGAAATTCACGATATATTTTACGTCTGAATTTTCGGATTTATGACCGATTTTTTTAAATTTGTGGAAATGGCTGCCTCAATTTTTCGGAAAATCCGGAACAGAATCACCCCTGAATAAACTTGAGATACTAATTTCCAATCAATTTTAAATTAAGTTAACTGCAAAGTTATATGCAACATGCTTATACAGCTAACTACCTATGTTCCACTATGCTTTGAAATTTACAGCAAATTTTCTGAAATGTAAAGGGGGGGGGGGGGGGGGGAGGTCCCACCTGGTACTAATTATGCGTTTTTTTCACGATACTTTAATGAAATTTGCATTTTTCAGTGATCTATTGACGAAATGTGCATTTTTTTTTGCCATTCTTTGAGGAAATTCTCATTTTTATGTGATTCTTTGACAAAATTAGTGTTTTTTCTGGGATCTATTGACGAAATTCGCGTTTTTTTTACATGATCCATTGATGATATTTGCGTTTTTTATGTGATTCATTTATGATATTCGTGTTTTTCCGTGATCGTTTGACGAAATTTGGGTTTCTTAGCGATCTACTGACGAAATTTGGGTTTTTCTGCGATCTTTTGATGAAATTCGCATTTTTTTTGGCGATTTTTTGATGAAATTTGGGTTTTATAACGATCCTTCGACGAAATGGGCGGTTTTTTTCGTGATCCTTCGACGAAATGTGCGGGGGTTTTTTTGCGATTTTTTGACGAAATACGCATTTTTTTTGTGGATTCTTCGATAAAATTTACGTTTTTTTCGCAATCTTTTGACGAAATGTGTGTTTTTTCGTGATCGTTCGACGAAATTCACGGAGTTTTTTTCCACGATTCTGTGACGAAATCCCTTTTGGAAAATCCTGCATTCGGTCGGTACTTTCCATATTTTTAGTCGCCATTTTTTCCCGTTTAGTCACCGAGTGCTTATTTTCATCTTTACAATGAGAATGGAGAAACCCAGGAAAATTGGTGGGCAAACAAAAAACATTAACGTGGCTGTCAATGTGGTTGCTAGGGTGTGACATCAGTTGAAACTGGTGTGTGTAGGAATGTTAGAAAAACAAAGGCTTACTAAAACCAGTCAATAGCCATAGAGCAAAGAAAACTCACAGCCAATCATTCATTAGTATACAGAACAAAGAGTAACTAATGGAGGGAATTACTTATGATTATGCCATCATTGAGGCATGATGTAATCCTTAGTAAATCTTAACTAATCAAGCATTCTAAGTAGTAAAAGTGCATTTTTAGCTTGAAACTGCCATTTTGGCTATTTTTAAAAATAAAAGGCTTACAAGGTTCGTACACATTTCTTTAAATAAAAATCAAGGACTTTTAAGGACTTTCAAGAGCCAAAACCAAAAAAATTTAAAGACCTAAAAATTAAATTAATAAATTATAATAAGCATTTTTTTAATAGAGTTTCATTTTCGTAAATACAGTAGAAGATCTTTATAATGCAAACCTAAAAACGCAAGGTTGTGCGTTATATAGAATTTTGTGTTATATGGATCCCATTTCACAAATCATTAAATTTACCTCATTAATATGGCCAAATATGTCTGAAATATATCAAAATACATTACAGTATCTTTATGCTGCATTCCTTGTCCACCCAGTAGCAGAAACAGTGGAGCACGGAAGCGGGCGCTGCAGATTATATTTTAAACCTTGCAGATTAATCCACCAACTTAAAAATAAATGCTGGGCTTAAAAAATAGCTGAAATTTGCTTTAAGTCTCTAGATTTATGGTATTTGTTGTATCCTTATATTATATATATTCTTTATAAATGGAAATTTTGCTTACTTTAAGTGTTTCTGTTATTTCTTATGATAGTAGGTTTATTGGGTCGCAGATAAATTTTTGTTTGCTGCAGACTGACGCAGAAAATTCTGCTTCTGGGTTTGTCCATAGTATAAATTTTTGCATTATACCAGACCTGCCAACCTTTGAAAATGAGAAATCGTAGCACACAAAATTTAAATTAATATGGAGGTTGGTTGGTTGGTTTTTCGTGTTATGCAGCCATCTTTTGACATTCGTAAAAGGAATAAGGTTTCAGTCTTTCAACTCAATATAGCAAAATTTTTCCTCTGAAACTTTTATATGGTTGTTAGAATTTCTTTTCGCTTCGCAGAATTTTTTTTTTTTTACATTTGTAAAAGGACTCTGGTTCCAATTTTTTAGCCCAGTGCAGTAAATTTTGACGAAATTCATGATTTTTTTTTCCCACAATCGTAATTCACATTTTTCTATCATGATTCTTTGTTGAAATCCACATTTTTTACCATGAACTTTTGACGAAATTCGCAAATCGTGCGATTTTGCACACTATTTCAAACCTTGCCCCTCAAAGACCAACCCCCACCCCCCTTCAAAAATTCTTAAAATGGCACTCTTGTTTCTAAGGAAGGGAATTCCTGTATAAATATTTACAGAAACACGATTCACTCCTGGTTAATATACATAAAGAGTGTTTTATGTTAAGAAGTTTGTTTTGCAGCCCAGATTTTTTTAAGACTAATGGCCATTATTTTTAAACTTTCGGAAAAGAACACTTTGAAATTTTGGAAATTTCATAACAGAATCACTTCTGAAAAATATGCTGCGCGGGATAAAAATCGCAACTAGAAACAAAAAATGAGTTTGTGTTTTTTGCAAAAAATCGTAGTTTAAGACCGATTTTCGTAGCATCGTAGTTTATAGGTCCAAATCGTAGCATCTACGATTTTTTCGTAGCAGTTGGCAGGTCTGCATTATACAGATCATTCCACATATTTCAAAAACCGTTGTAAGTTTTCGTAAAAACTCAAACAAATTTTACTTTACTCTTTCTTATCATATAAATAAAAACATACATTTATTTTACTTAAATAGGTGTCACAAATAAAAATCCAAAATATGTTGGCATGTTTTCTAAAAACCAAAAAACATAAAAATGCAAACACTGCGCCCTCTATGATCTCACATAGCCTACACTACCACAGCTCCCTCTACCAGACTCACTCTTTAAGTATTTATTAAGGAATTCCAACCATGAAATTGGAATATCAAAGGAAAAAGAATCATTACACACAGTATCCCTCCTAGAATATATCTCAATAGATTCACGGATGATTGACTTGCGTTATACATAATTATATTCCAATTTTATGGTTGTTATATTCCAATTTTATGGTTGGAATTCCTTAATAAATACTTAAAGAGTGAGTCTGGTAGAGGGAGCTGTGGTAGCGTAGGCTATGTGAGATCATAGAGGACGCAGTGTTTGCATTTTTATGTTTTTTGGTTTTTATAGTTTCAGGGATAGTAGATTAGTGTTCGTTTCGAGTGTATACCGCAAGTCAATCATCCGTGAATCTATTGAGATATATTCTAGGAGGGATACTGTGTGTAATGATTCTTTTTCCTTTGATATTCCAATTTTATGGTTGGAATTCCTTAATAAATACTTAAAGAGTGAGTCTGGTAGAGGGAGCTGCGGTAGCGTAGGCTATGTGAGATCATAGAGGGCGCAGTGTTTGCATTTTTATGTTTTTAGGTAGATTTCGTATGAAATACTACCTATTGGGATCGTTCCTATGTTGGAATTTCTGAAAAATTTTTGCAGATCTACACCGATCATGACCCCTAGAACCCAAAACCACCCTCAGTAAAAAACTTTATATATCTATCTATCTATCTATCTATATATATATATATATATCACTTTCTTCTGGACACGATAACTTTCGTAATTCTGCACCAATCTCTTCCAAACTGATACATAAAATCAATGGGCATAAAATCTTGGTCAAGTTCGTTAATGGGCAAAATCGGACCAAGGGGACAGAAATAGGGAGGGGTTTTGTGAAAACAGAAAACCCCCCATAACTTCTTAATTTTTGTACATATCAAATCAGTTTAAAGTTTTTATTACTTCTAAAAATAGGGCCAAAAATTTATGTAGCACAGATTTTTGATAAAGTTAAAAATGGGCTCAAGGGGGGCAAAAAATAAGGTTTTTGGGAGAAAAAAATTCATAACTTCGTCAATTCTCAAGATATCAATTCCAATTTTAATTTTATTATAAATCTCCTTAATATTATCTACAACTTTTATATTCACAAGTTTTTGATAGGACTAATTCGTACTGCAAAAAAAAATTAAAAACGAAAACAAAAAGGGGGTTTGAAAAAGTAAAATATCCATAACTCCGTCAATTCAAAAGATATAAAATCCCCATGAATTTATCATATATCTTCTTAATATTGTCTACAACATCTACATAGACAAGTTTTGGATAGGACCAATTCTTACAGCAAAAACAAATTAAAAATACATAGCGGTTGAAGAAAAAAATCATCTAAGTAAGCGTGTATTCAAAGCCAAACTGCGTATTTTCTGACTCAGATTACAATTCATTTTTGCTCTCAAGGCCTTCCAATTGGTACGTTTTCTTACTCAGAAACTATATAATGTACCGTAATAGTCGATTTTTTTATAGAGGCAGAATATATTTTTAAAAATGCTGTTAAAGTGGGCATTTTGAACCGAATTTTCCGAAGCGGATTGTGTTGGAAAAATCATTGCATTAAGGATGCAGTCAAATCCAAACTGCTTATTTTCTGACTCATTTTTAAATTCATTTTTGCTCTCAAACGCATTTAATTGGTATATTCGCTTATTCAGAAACTATATAATGTACCGCAATGATCGATTTTTTGATAGAGGCAGAATATATTTCAAAAAATGATGTCAAATTGGGCATTTTGAACGGAATTTCCCGAAGCAATTGTGTTATCACTTTCTTCTGGACACGATAACTTCCGCAATTCTGCACAAATCCCTTCCAAACTGATACATAAAATCAAGGGACATAAAATCTCGGTCAAGTTCGTTAATGGGCAAAAGCAGACAAAGGGGATGGAAATAGGGAGGGATTTTGTGAAAACAGGAAACACTCCATAACTTCTTAATTTTTGTACATATCAAATCAGTTTTAAGTTTTTATTACTTTTAAAAATATGGCCAAAAATTTATGTATCACAGATTTTTGATAAAGTTAAAAATGGGCTCAAGGGGCGCAAAAATAGGGTTTTTGGGAGAAAAAAAAATTCCTTACTTCGTCAATTCTCACGATATCAAATCCAATAATTTTATTATGCATCTCCTTAATATTATCTACATCTTTTACTTTCACAAGTTTTTGATAGGACCAATTCGTACCGCAAAAAAAAAATTAAAAACGAAAACAAGAGTGGGGTTGAAGAAGAAAATTTTCATAACTCCGTCAATTCGCAAGATATAAAATCTCCATGAATTTATCATATATCTTCTTAATATTGTCTTCAACATTTATATAGACAAGTTTTTGATAGGGCCAATTCTTACAGCAAAAACAAATTAAAAATACATAGCGGTTGAAGAAAAAAATCATCTTATTAAGAGTGCATTCAAATCCAAACTGTCTATTTTCTTACTCATTTTTAAATTCATTTTTGCTCTCAAACGCATCCAGTTGCTAGATTCTCTTACTCAGAAACTATATAATGTACAGTAATGACCGATTTTTTGATAGAGGCAGAATATATTTCAAAAAATGATGTCAAAGTGGGCATTTTGAACAGAATTTCCCGAAGCGATTGTGTTAGAAACGAAAAATATTGCTCTGCTGAGAAAATAATTGTTTATTAATCAAGTTTTAATTAATTGAAAGAAAAATAAAAACACAGGTCGCTTATAAATCTTTTCAAAAATCACGTCAGCGTGTTTCATAATTTTTTTTTTTTTTTTTTTTTTTAAATGAATCTGAAAATGTGCCAGAAAATTTCGAGTTGTTGAGTATGGAAAAATATTTTTTTTAATATCGCCTAACATGATTCTGATAAAACCAGCTATTTTATAAAAAGGAAATAAAAACTCGTCAAAAGCAGACAGATAAAACTGTTAAAGTGGATTTATATGTAATAATGATTTAGTTTTTGTTGGTGAAATTAGTATAATTAACTTCGAAATCTACCTCTGCCTGTAGGCCGGGCCGGCAGGGATTTTTTTAGATTA
Organism: Maratus speciosus; assembly: GCA_963932465.1. Lineage (NCBI taxonomy): Eukaryota > Metazoa > Arthropoda > Arachnida > Araneae > Salticidae > Maratus > Maratus speciosus. Next base: position 424,412,353 of record OZ010796.1, read on the forward strand.
TTTTTTGGTACCCAGTGTCATTCATTTCTATTGATTATGTGTGTGTTATGAATATGGTTTTTACTATTGAACTGAAACATGTCAACATATTTTGGATTTTTATTTGTGACACCTATTTAAGTAAAATAAATGTATGTTTTTATTTATTCCACATATTGTTAAATATACTTTATAAACATGGACCCAAATCATTCATTATATTGTTCATTTTCAAAAACATGTAATAGCAATTTTTTTTCATTAAAAAGTTCTAAAATAAGGAGATAAAGTTAAACAAATGTATTAAATTTAGTTTTTTAGAGAGTAACAATTTTTTACAATGTGGGAATTTAGGTGCTTCTTCACTGCAAAATTCATTGTTTACGTCTGAAAAGTTGTGTGTTATATGGAGAATTGCGTTATAAAGATCTACTGTACAACTTTTTAACATCCAAATGGCCAGGAAGGGGTGAATTTCAGCGAGTGGCAGTAGAAATTTAGAAAATTTTAAAATAACAATTACAGAGTAGAAGAAAAAACTAGTTGGGTGAGCCAATCTCAAAACTTTCTTCAATTTCATACACGTTAATACTTCAAAATTCACTATCAGAGTGCCAAAATTAAATGACAATCTATGCCCCATGATGAGGTTTCTAAAGATATGAAATTCCGTGCATTACTTCTTCAGATATGACTATCGCTAAATTCATGTAAATTCTGCAAAATGCAGCATGGCAGCGCCACCTGTAGGGTGATTTACACCAAAACCTAATCAGCAACAACTTATGCCAACATCTAACTGAACCTTAAGTTTGATGAAAATCTGTGCAATACTTTTCAGATAGAACTATTGCGAAAATCCTGAAAAATCCAGCATACCAGTGACACCTGTTGGGCAATCAGCACCAATATTTATCAAGACATACCTGAATCTGAAGTTTGATGAAAATTCATGCATTAGCTCTTGAGATAGAGCTATTGCTGAAATCATAAAAAAATGCAAGTATTCTTTAAGTGGGGGAGCCGGAACTAAAGGAAAATGTGAATTTCGGGTGGGAAGAGAAATCTTCATGATCAATTATTTATTATGACAATAAAATGACAGAGCATATTTTTTTTTATTAAACAGTTTTTAAACTTTGTGTACTGTGTGTGTCTACAGGGAGGGGGGAGACAAAAACAGGGAAGCAAAAGTTTGAGAGGGTGAAATTCAGATGAAATTTTAATGAAATGAATTGTCAATGAAATTTAGGACTGACTATTTATTCACTATAAAGTAAAAGAGTAGAAAAAATTTACAAAAATTAAGTTTTAAAGATTTTAAAATTTGGTACTGTGGATGAATGAAATTTGGAAAGAAGGAGAGGCAGGGGGGGGGGGGGGCACTTAATATTTATTTTAAAATCAGAAATTCAAAGAAATGCAGAATTGATTAAGAAATTGATTTTAAATTTTAATTAATTAAAATTATTTAAATTAACCTCTGATTAAGAAATAATACAAGAATAAACTTAAGCACTTTTTGCATGAAAAGAAGCACTTTTAAGCACCAAAAATTCCATTTGAAAAATGTAAGCACTTTTAAGGACTTTCAAGGACCGTACAAACTCTGGCTTAAAAAAAAGAAGAAAGAAAACAAAACTAACTACTTGTTTTTTTCTCCCCAGCTAATCTTAGAAATATTAGTCTGCCATGCAGATTAATAAATTGATTAAAAATGTCACTTTACAAATTTATTAATTCATCAATTTTCTAAAGAGTCTGTATAACTTGAATTTTTCATTTTTCAATGTGTAAAATAAATGAAAACATTAGGGTAGAAGAAAGAAAAAACATTCAGTTTAAACCGGCATGGTTTAAAACAAACAACCCTGCCAGTAAAGTAACATTTTTAAATGGAGAGAATCACAAATAATTGATAGGGAAAGAAAATAGTATTATATATGGTACTGTCGACCTTTGCACACTCAATGGGGTACAAAAGTAATAAAGTCATATATTCTGCCTATTCAATACAAACATGGACAAAAACCAATGATCTACAAAAAATGAGTCAAATAAGCATAAATACAATAAGGCTTCAATTTGCTAATTAAATGCATTAATTAGTAATTTTCCAGAACACTTGCTATTTTATAATGTTTACTGGGACTTGGACACTTCCAAAAGGATAGATCTTTTTTTTACAAAAGGGGTTGCTCTTTTACAAATAAGAAATTATACAAGAAACATTATGCATCTTGAAGAATCAATAAAAATTATATGCATCCGTCCTCTAATTTTTTTTTTTGGTTAAATGATGCACTATAGCGCATCCTCATCATGACTGATTATGCTAGAAAAGTTTTTCAAAATATCATTATCGCTTGCATCTGTAGGTGTACTATTTCATAAGTACATGTATAAAATTTTGTATTTAATATTGTTGACTATTTATCAACTAATAGATCTGGCATAGACATAGTCACAAGAAAGCATAACTGAAGTGTTGTTAGAAAAAGAACAGAGTTTTTACTGATTTGAACGTAAACATCACTCTTGTTCTCTCATTTCAGACTAATTTTTATGAAATTATATTAGTTATCTACTAGATAGTACACATCACGATTTGACAGTAAATAATTTAAATATTCCATAAGAAAAATTCTTGAATTTTGAATTAGTTGCTTTTAAATTAATTATTGAAATTGTGACAAATTTTTATATTGCATAAGTGATTCCTATTTCTTGAAGGCAAGCTAGAGGGTGCTTTCAGTCTAACCTATTGAATGAAGTGAAATAACTAAGTTTATAATTTACAACCAATTATGCTTGCCTTTTATCAGAAATTAACCAAAAAATACTGGGCAGAACATTTATTTTTACTTACTACATTTTTTTTTTTTTTTTTTGTGAAAAAATAACAATATCTATTTTTATTTTTTTAACTACACTACCTTTAAAAGCTGCCATGAATTTTATTTATACCAGTCTCATTCTCTAAAAGCGTAATTTTGAAACTTTATGCAATTAACAATTTATAATATATATTTTTTTATTACTTGAATTTTATTTTACTTTTTTCTTCATTTTTTAAATATTAAACCATGGATATCAATATAATTTATTTTATAGTTCTTATATGAATATTTTCCTTTCTTTCCGTTTTATGTATTTATTTTTTTTTTTTACAGAAAAGAATGGAAAACTTTTCCTTCTGACTCACACACCTGTATATTCGTAATAATGGTCAGAAAATATAAACAAAAGTTGTAGATCAGCTCAATTTATTTAATTGATAATTACATGCAAAATATTTTAGGTTAAATATTTTAAATATAAAATTATTTTTTCAAAATATTTTTGAGTGTTAAATTTTATTTAATGATAAACCATTCAAATAATAATAAAATCAAAATCATAATTTCTCCTCTTAATAAAATATGTTATTATCAAAATGAATTATCGCCAAAAATGGTACAGAGATCATTTTGCCGGGCATTGGGCTCGAACCTGCGTCGCCTATAAAAGTTCAGAGTTTTAAACTGATGCTTGAGACCACTCAATTAACCAGACCTGCTCTGCCTTTCCTCTAAGTGGAAGATCTAGTAAATTTAACTTCATGCATGCACAAATGCGTGAATTTTTGAGTCTGAACTTGCGGAATCACTGATCTTAGAGAATCAGGTTTATGCTTTAATATAGGGGAAAGTGATAATACCAGAAATTTACACTAAATAGTCAATTAATAGGCAGTTGCAACCCTGTCGTTTAATATTAATTTTGAAATATATAAATTTCGTTAAATCATAATGTGTATTATCTATTATTTTTATATATATTTTATGTTCTTTCTTTCTTATAATCTCATTATTTTGTCATTTTTTTGCTACAATTCTATGTGATTTAATAATATTACTTTTGATGTTCATAAATTTTGATAAGCATTGTGTATTACTATTTCAGTATGCTTTGATCATATCATGTCAAGTACCATTCATTTTGTCATATTTGGTGAATAAAAGATTAATTCCACATTTTTTCATTGAATTCATTTAGTGGCTCATTCAGCCCCATAGGTGGGGATGAATGGGCCAAATTTCTATATTTTTATTTTCTATTATGATTCATTATAGACATTTTCTAATCCAATTTTTATGACTTTTTTATATAACCAAATAAGTAAAGTAACTGAAGAGCCAATTCTGAGCCAAAAAAGATTATTAGAAAAAATTACAAAAATTAAAAACCAAAAATTGGCTGATTCATTACCACTCTCCCCTATATGATATTGTTAAATCAGCAATTGTTTGAATTCTAAGGTGAAATTTTCAAACGCATACAAATAAAAAAAAAAAATGTGGGCAGTCCTATAAATTAGTTTAAGCAGTTCTCAAATTTCCTGTTCAACAATGCAAAAATTTCTGACTCATTTTTAAATGCAATTAGCAGTCTTGCCCTGACTATTAAAGGGATTTGGAATCGAATGAGGTTTTCCAATTTTTGATAAATAAATTACTTATCGAGTTACAAGCTTTTGATGTCATGTGACAAGTTTTTTTTTTTTTCCTTTTCTGTGCTGTCGTGTCTGGAAATTCAGTTCAAAAACATCAACTTTCAAACTATTTTCTAAAAGATCTTCTGCCTTTACCAAAAAAATGGAAAACACTATTCAAGTAGGATAGTTTCTGAATAAGAACACCTGCCAATTCCAATCATTTCCAAACAAAAATTAATTCAGAAAGTAGCTAATTTGGATTTGAGAAGAGTCATAATAGGTGAAAAAGATTCAGATACTATGCATTTAATTTTGAGACATACAGTAGTTCACAAGAATAATCAGACTACCATAAAATATAGACTTTATTAAATAATTATAAAGCATTAAAAGAACTTATGATTTTTACTGTTATAATAAATTGCATACATCTTTATATATGTTATGTATTAGTTTGGAAATAGAATGGGATTGCATTCTTAAAATTGCTAATATGTTTGAAAAAGATTGCAAGGAAATCATTATTATAAAAGTCACCAGACACTATTGATTTTTTAATCAATATCCATTGCTATAGATACAAAAAACAAAATACATTAAATAGCAACACATTTAACAGAGTTGTTTGTTTATGTTATTGAATCATTTTTTGTAATATGTAATATTAGAGAAACAAACACTATCTTTCAAAAAACTTCATCAGAAATGTATTTCCTAGAAGTAGTCATAGCAACAAACTACAACATATTCAAGTGATTGGCAAATGTGTTGTCATTTGCTTTTAATTTCAGAAAATACAATACATCTCATTATTGAATTTACAACAGATTAGTTTTGTTTAAAGTTTCATATTGTTCAATGATTTGACTTCATAACGTTATTCTTTACTTACCAATAAATTACAGTATTAAACTATTTATCCAGAAACAGATTTTCCATGTTGCTTACTTTTGAACTATCTAGATAGTTCAGTTAGATTCAGTTTATTTAATCACAGAATTTCTTAAATTCAATGAAGTGAAGAATTTGGAAATAGTGGTTTTCAAAAGTAAGGACCCTGTTTCCAGTTAAACGGTCCCATATTGTAGTAATTTTGATGATCACATCTCATTTTATTTCTGAAAATAAAGGAAGTAAACACTTTATATAACAGCTAAAAGGTTACATATTCGATTATTAACTGGATTTTTTTTTTCCCTCTGCATCACTGAAATCAGTGTTCTTTTTTAAAATCATGGTACTGGAAAAAAAATAAATCAATGAAAAAATACTCAAAGATTCTTGGCACCATGGCTGCATTATTAAGCGTAATGTATGGTTTTACCAGTTTTGACCATGATCATAAACGCTATACAAAAATTTAAGTCAAGCTTAAGCAACATTTATAACAAAAATCGTACTCATGATAACTCTTCATAAAACGGAGATTAAAACGAAAAATGTTGCATTGTAATTTATAAATAGTTATACACAAACCGATCGACTAAAATTAAAATGCACAAGATGACGTTTCAGGGCTAACAAACATTAAAAACACAAAGTTTGCAATCAATGGAAAAACAGAAACATTAACATAACAAAATAATACGTAACTTTTTGCTGTACACCGCCTGCTTGAAAGAGTAATCACTTGAAGGATATTTATAAAAATATGAAAACTCATATTTAAGCGAAATGTTTAATAGGCAAAGCTTCTACGTGTTTTAAACCATTCAAAAGTCGTACATTTCATACTTATCTCAAACACGAAACGAATAAAAACGAGGAATTAAACTCCTAAATTCGAAATTACAAAACAATCATATATGATTATAACAAGAAATAATCATTACCAGATACTTGGCCACTAACGACATCGGTGAAAAAGTATGTAGAACTGCTGAAAAGAGCAAACACGAGAAACAAATATAAATACATGATTAATGCGAATTTTCATAAAATCGTCCGAGTAAATTTACACATCTTTTGAACTTTACATTATCTGTCAAGATATTTACAAACGACGATAACGCTACTTCTTCTGCTTCACATATCGGTTCTGTTCACGAATGTAATGTAGATCACATTTGTAGTGATGTAGAATGCGTCGCTAACTTATAAAGGAGATTAGACCATACGGAGTGTGAACATGTCAATCACAGAGTTATGAAAAGAGAGGAGTAGACATAACATCCTGCCGTGGAAAGCTTTGACGCCATAAAACGGAAGTGACTCAAGGGTGAAAGATTCCATTCCCCCATTGGTTGAAAAGAAAGAAGAATACCGCAATTAATTCTGAAGGATAATTCAGTAGTGGTAGACTCTTCATCCTAACAAATCAGAGATCGCATCGTATTTCCTCGCCAAAACAAGAAATTTAAAACTTCGCCATGTGTCCCTTGAGCTTATTTCAAGCTTATTTTATGCTATATACAGGGAATTTTAAATTCATTTCTCATATAAAGCTATATTAACATAATCATGGAAAACAATGATATGGTATTTTTTAAAATATCCTTTTTTCCTGCAACAAAATGATAAAACTGACTTTTTTTGAATAATGTAATCAAACTAATTTAGACTTACTATTTTTAAACTACACATTACATATATTTTCCTTTTGTATACACAAATGTGTTTGAGTTTAAACTTAAAAACTTTTTACATTGCATTTTAAAAGTATACATTGATTTTGATTTATAGCTTTGTATCAGGCGGTCAAAGGCCTATGAGATTAGACGCCCCGCCCCCCCTCCTCCCGAAATAATACTCTGGCTACGCAACTGCATTGCTACAGCGCCTAGAAGATACAGTGTGGAAAACGGCTATTCCTATAATGCTTTAAAAAGTGCTAAAAATTTGTATCCCATAAATCTCCAACAATACTCAGCGGCAATATGCTGATACGTGCGCCATCTCGTAACTCTTTTCAATCTAAACACCGTGTTTTCAAAAATTATAGAATGTTAAATATCGGAAACTATAAATATAAGATATTTTGGTCTGTTATAAGCTAATTTAGTTAAGGAATGACGTGAAATAGGTTAAAGAGTCTCTTTTAGAATGACTATTGTTTTTAAATCACTACGATGGCGCTACGATCGACATCTTGTTATTCAGCATCGTTGTACATTTATGGGATTCAATTTTTAGCACTATTTTGTAGCCGTTTTTCACACTGTATCTTCTAGGCGCTGTAGCATTGTAATCATCTATGTCTGCTGTATTTATTCAAAGCAACAGTAGACTCAAGCACCCCTCCCCTTTCTTAATGGAGGATATTCCAAATATGGGTTCGAGGCTGAAAAATGTCACGTGATACCAGTAATGGAGGATATTCCAAATATGGGTTCGAGGCTGAAAAAAGTCACGTGATACCGGTAATGAAGGATATTCCATCTCCGTTTTGATCACGTGGTCAAGGTAAAAACTTCTAGCGTAAAGGAGGGAAGGCTCCGTAGATGTGTAATGTAAATCCCCGCTAGCCAATGAAACAGTTCATGAGGCAAAGCAGTAGTATCTTCCCTTCTTATCAGTTAGAAGTTCATTGGGTAAATTACCGGTATCACGTGACTTTTTTCAACCTCGAACCCATATTTGGAATATCCTCCATTTACCCAAGGAACTTCTAATTGATAAGAAGGGAAGATGCTATTGCTTTGCCTGATGAACTGTTTCATTGGCTAGCGGGGATTTACATTACACATCTACGGAGCCTTCCCTTCTTTACGCTAGACGTTTTTACCTTGATCACGTGATCAAAACGCAGATGGAATATCCTCCATTTACCTAAGGAACTTCTAACTGATAAGAAGGGAAGTTACTACTGTTTGCCTCATGAACTGTTTCATTGGCTAGCGGGGATTTGCATTACACGTCTACGGAGCCTTCCCTTCCTTACGCTAGAAGTTTTTACCTTGACCACATGATCATAACGTAGATGGAATACCCTCCATTGCTAATGTGCTTTTTCTTAAATAATAAATATATGTAAAACAATGGACAATATTCTCAATTACAAACAACGAGAAGGAAGGCAAGCATATCTTTGCTTTGCAACTTCCCTGCCTGCTGTTTGCCACCGGATTATTTCTCTTTCGTTAATCCCCATGAGCACTTGCGGCAAAAGGGGTGATAGTAACAAAGCCCATTGGATAGTAAAGTGAAGCGTTAGGGAGTTTGCACCACCGTTAGGGGGTTGCAAGCAGTTCGTCTTCGTTAAATCTCGTCAGCCCATGCGCGCTTCAGAGCTACTCCGGTTTCTTGTCTTCCTTCTCGTTATTGGTACTTCTAGCGGATTAACTGTGATTGTGCAAGTATGGACACAAGAATTTACAACTCAGCTTGTAATGCAGATGATCTCCTGTAACCGTACTTCAGACGAGCCGTTAATTCCCAAATTGGCTCATCCGACCTCAGCAATCTGATCCTTTGTTAATTTTAATATTTTGGATTACTTTACTGTGATTTTGATCAAATTTAACAAAATAAATCAATTTAAGTCATTATAATTGTTGTGAAGAGAATCGATTAAATCTGTTAAATCGATTTCTTCACAACATTCTTATTTGAGTTCATCTCCATTTTTGTTATTCTTCCATGGTTTCTGAATCTCATGTGTTTTCCTCCATGGTTTCCGAAGTCTATCAGTTTTCAATGTTAATCTAAGTTACTCTTCTGCTCTTCTAAAATTTATCATTTGTTCATATCGATTCTAAAATATCATGTTAATCGATAGTCATTTTACCATTTTGAAGCAATGTTTTATTTTATTTAATATTCATTTAATTTCAATAGTTAAGTCTTAGTTCATATACTTCTACTTCAACTCCCAGTCATATATTTTTACCGCCCTTTCCTCTCATTGGTTGGATGAAGCCTCGCAAAGAATTTTCCACATTATTCTAGAAGCTTCCAACCAACCAGCGTCTGTTTGATTCGACCGTTTGCCAGTTTGGCAGATTCATCGCCTTGTTCAATAAGGCTTGTTCTATTATGTGTTACTTTTTGTTGGCGAATTTGTGATCTGCCTGTTGGCGTGTGTTGTAGTGTGTGGTAACCCACACCACGCGGTTGTTGCAAAAAATTTGATTCAGTAGAACAGTAGTATAGGAGTTGGTACCGAGTTAGAAGTACAAGAAATGTGAGATCGTGTCATACTGTTGTGCCATTTTTTTGGTTCACTCAGAATCGGAATATGTGGCTTGAAGAGTCATTCTATTCAACGAGGCGAGTCGTCTTCAACATGTCCTACAGATAAGCCTTTTTTCCATTTTCTTTTACCTTGCTTTACTAAGTTTATTTAGAGAGATAAATTCTATTATTTAATGTATCGAAAAAAAAAAAGGAATTTAACATTTGAATGGTATGCCAAGTAATATATTATGAGATAAAACTTTTTTTCTTGATCATGTACAAGGGAAAGTTTCTCTGAAGGAGAATGTTTGTGAGTGGTCAACGATATTGTAATTTGAAATGTACATTTGTGCACACAGTTAATAAACTGGTGTTTTCATTTAAAAAAAAAAGAGTCTACGCTCATTTTAGTTTATGGTCACGTGGAACCTCAGTTGAAGTAAAATTTTTGTTTACGTGACCAATTTATTCCAGGAAAAACAAAAGTATATTTACCTTGATATTTTCAGTCTAATTCCCACATTTTTGCTATTCAACTTTAAATATATTTACCTTTTCAATTATCACTCATGTTTCTTCTTACAACATGTGATGCCGAATCCCTCTTCACCTGAGGTCTCTTTTCTCTTATGTGTTTGAGTGTAGATAGCTATGAGAATAAATACATATAACATGTAATTTCTCATGAAACAACTACATTAATTAAATATTTGCTTATCAAGAACAATATTTCTTTTACAATGATGAAATGACAGAAAATGATTGATTTAATGTGTAAATTAAGGAATGAAATTGAAAATTTTTTTGAAATATTGTATTGGAAACTACTTTATACATAATATTTTCAAAATATGAGAAAATAATCATTTCTACTGTGACCTTTTTTATCATTTTTGCTTCCTATGTGTTTAAAATAATTCCATCAAAACTCTTACATAATGGAAGAGTTATATAATGAAATTTGAGGTAACTCTTCACGTATAATTATAATTCAATATATTGAGGTATACTTAAAATCTGACTCAATGAATAATCATATTTGAAAGTAACAAATGCAGGACTTTGGTTCAATTTTTCACTCATGATGTTCAATATATATTTATGTAGTAAACCAATTGCCTTGAAGTATTGATATATTTGTGTATTAAGTATATATATAATAGAAAACTTAGCAATACAGTAATTTTCAAATATTCCTGACTAAAGTATATATAATTTCAAATAACTTATTAAAATGGCTAGCAAACATATAAATATTCAGATTCAACAATTCAGTGGGGATCCCACTCTTGTCAAAATTTTTTTTGATCAAATCAAAGAAGTAAAATCAATTTATAAGCTGTCAGAAACAGAGACTTTAGCTTTATTTAAAAGCAAATTGGTAGGTCCAGCTTTGCAATTTTTCTTAGATTCATCTTACATTAACTGTAAAAATGATATTGAGGCTATACAAAAAGAATTTGAAAAATTTTTTAGTAAGAAAAGTACATCTACTGATCTTAACAGTCTCAAACTTGAGGAAAATGAATCTCTAAACAATTTTTCATTTCGTCTTGACAAAGCGCTGCATCAAAAGTATCCAAAATTGGATCAGGCAGCTATTTCTGAACTTAAAAAAGACTTATTTGTTAGTGCCTTACCAAAAAAAAAAATAAAATTAAAGATCTTAGAGTATGAATTATCATCATTTGATGAAATTCTAAAAAAAGCTGAGCAACTTAAGAGAATATTTGATGAAAATGAATCACCAGTTGCCAAAATCGGTGAAAACTTTCATGTAGATAAAGAAAACACGCCAAAACTTCCTAAATTTAAAAGACAAAAGAACTTTAATCCCAAAAAGGATAATCAAAGATTTCAACATAAAAGGCGAGACGACTCATATGATTCATTCAAAAGTAATAATCATTTCAACAGACAAAACCGTGAGGTCAAAATATGTAACTTTTGTTCTAGGCGCGGCCATCTTATGCCCCAATGTTATCAATTTTTGGAATTAATTGGCAAAAGAGATGACAAACATAAGCCTAAAAATCAGGGAAAAAGTTCAAAATTTCAAGAAAATTTAAACGAGAAATGAGGTTGAATACATCTGGCGGTTTAGCCTCGTCTCCTGAATTAAAGCCAGAAACCTCAAATCCTCCTCGTCAAAAAACAAGAATCTTTCTTAACAAGAGTTTAAATACTTCATTATCATTCACACCTAATAAAGTTTCTTCTAAATCTGTGGTGGACTTGCATAGTAATGAAAATAGTGTACAAAAAGATGATGTTGATTATAGGATCTTTTCAGCTTTTGAAAAATCAGTACAGTTACCCTGTATTAGTATAAACTTTCAACAAATTTCCCAAAACGCTTTAATTGATACCGGTTCTAGCTTGTCGTTTATAGACGAAGAATTCTTTCACTTCTTAAAACAGCAAGTTCCCTATAAGTTTCTTTCAAGAAAAGTGTCAATAAAAACCATCAATTCCATAGTTAAATTTTCTGGATGTATCCAAATTAACATAAGAATTCATGGTAATCATTTTTCACATAATCTTTACATTACTGAAATAAGCAACAATAAATTTACAGTAATATTAGGCTTTGACTTTCTTTCAAAGTTTTCAATCACAATAGCTCCAAGTTTTAATGCTATTCTTTACAAAGATAAGAAAATTCCTTTTGTTAATGATAACGAAGAAAATAATTTCATAAATACAATTAGTTCTAATGAACAATTAACAAACTGGTTTGAATTAGATCTGACAAATTATAACTTAAATCCTACTATTAATGAATCTTGTCAACCTGAAGTATCTAATAATCAAATGTACAATAATAATGGTGTAACACAAAATCAAATTGGAGTAAATGAATCAAATCACTCCTATGGTAAATACAGTTGTCAGTAATCATCAGTCTATAAATGAAGCTAAACCATGTGATATAAATAATGTAGAAGGTAATAAAATTCTGAATTCAAGTACAATTACAATTCCTCCTAAAGAATGCTTATATGTTAAAGTAAAATATAAAAATATGCCTGATTATTTTTTCCTTTTTACACCTTCTTATGAAGATCCTAAATTACATTTTGTTGACAGTATTCATTCGCTGGAACATATCAAACAAAATATGTTCCTTATTATAATTGAAAATAATTCCAAGGAATTTGTCCATATTAACAAAAATGCAATTCTTGGTTATTATACCAATTTAACAGAAAATGATATCCAAGAGTACAAATTTGATTCTGACTCTCATGAACTATGCAATTTAATTGTACCATCAGAAGATGTGATTAGACTTAGGAAAGAACAATTAATTAAAGAGGACTTTAAGTTAACTCATCTGCCTTCTGATCAGAGAGAGAATTTATTAAGAACACTTCTACAAAATTCACAAGTGTTCTCGAAGAATTTAAAAACTCTTGGTCATACAGACTCAGTAACCCCAGAAATAAAATTTTTGAATTCTCATCCCATTAAGGCTTTGCCATTTCCTGTACCACAAGCATTAGAAGCTGAGGCAAAATCACAATTATCAGAAATGATAAATGCTAATATTATTAACCGTGCTAACTCTTCATGGGCATGTCCAATGTTACTGGTTAAGAAAAAAAGGACAGATCCTAGTCAAAAACAAAAGTACAGACTTGCTCTCGACCTAAGATTACTTAACGCAATAATCATTCCAGCTTCTTATCCTTTACCTAAAATTAACAACTTAATCTCCCAATTATCAAAGTATAAATTTTTCTCTACATTAGACATGCCAAATGCATATTGGCAAATTTCATTGCCTAGAGAACTCAAAGATAAACTTTCTTTTATTACTCCTTGGGGTACTTTTACTTATAACAGACTTGTATTTGGTTTAAAAACAGCTGCATCTACATTTCAACAACTAGTGGATCAAATCATACAATTAACCGAATGTGACAACATATTTTCTTATCAAGATGATATGGTCATAGGTGCTAATTCATTTAAACAAATGTTGGAAACTTTAGAGAAGTTGTTTTCAGTTCTTGCAAAGCATAATATAACTCTTTCTCCTGAAAAATGCCAATTTCACACCAATTCCATCAATTTCTTAGGATTTCACATACAAAATGGAACCATTTCTCCAATAGACTCAAACATAAAAAAATAACAGGTTTTCCTATTCCTAAAACAAAGAAACAAGTAAAATCATTCTTAGGACTTGCATCATTTTATAGAAACCTTATTCCTCAATTTGCTGAAATAGCAGCTCCTTTAATTGCACTAACTTCTCCAAAAATTAAATTCAAGTGGACTTCTGTACATGATCAATCCTTTGCAAAATTGCAAAAAAATTTCTTTAATCAACCATTCCTACATTTACCTAATTGGGACAAACCTTTCTATATCAATACGTATGCTTCTATCAATGCCATATCAGCTATTTTAATGCAATGTGATGGTGATAAGCTATATCCCATCTCTTATTTTTCAAAGTCATTAACTCAATCCGAAAAAAGATATCCACCTTTGAAATTAGAATTATATGCCATTTTCAAAGGCATAACAGCATTTAAGCATCATATTTACAACAGGGAATTCTTCGTATTGTCAGATTCAAAGCCTCTTGAAAAGTACAAAAAGTCAAATTCACCTGCAGACATAATCACAAGATGGCTCATGGAACTGTCAGAGTTCCAATATAAATTCGAACACATCCCTGGTAAATTAAACATATTAGCCGACTACCTTAGTAGACTACAAGAAGACCCACCTCATCAAGACCTGTCCACTAACCCTGAATTAGTAGAATCTCAAGACATTCTTCCAATCTTTAACAATAATCTTGATCTTGACAAAAATTTACCTCCTATGTTACAATCTGAAAGTGTAAATGAAGGAAACCCGTCAAAACCTAATGTTGTAGATTCAGATATTGATAACTATCAACATGAAAAAATTAACCTTAATATGAGTGATATTTCTTGCAATGACATTTCAGATCAAAATTTAAGAAAAGAACATCTAATCCAACAACCTTCGAACAGTGTACCAAGTACAAGTGCTCAAAGTGCCAATGATAGTGTGAACAGTGCCAACAACTCTGAAAACAATCCTCAAATAACAAGAGTTGTCAGACCAACTCGCAACAAGAAAAAGTTAGATCCCAACTTTGAATATTACTAAAAATTTTTTTTCCTCCATTGTCAGCTATGTCTTATTCACCGACTCAAGCATTCTGGATCCAGATGGATGGCGCCCCACCTGTGTTTGGATTGACGTGAGACTCTCCACGGAAGCTGCCTGGTAACTGACCTTCTGCTGGCGGAAAACTCTTAGCTGCCCTGTAGTCTCCTGTGAGTAGTAATACACTGAGCTGCATCAGCACAATTTTTCTGGCTTGCTTCAGCACAGTTCATTGACCTTTGACCTTGAATCGGTCATTGACCTTTACGCTTCATTGGTTTTTGTTGATGTTTGACTTCCGCGTTGGAGGAGAGTGGGGGAGAGGGGAGAAAGTGGTTTAAGTTTCAGTTTTTTTCGATCGATGACCATCTGTTGATATTACACATCTGTTAGCAATTGATTTTTTTTTAATTTCCGGATTGTAGCGCTCTGATGATCGTTTCCGCAATATAATTTATGCTGAATAAATTATGTTGTTTATTGATCTCACTGAATAAATTAATCATAATTTATTTTTTTGTTGCTCTTTTTTTTGTACAGGTTGACAGGTGCGTCTGGACAGGTTGAAATATGTCTGAACAATGAGTCAGGTGTAAGCGGAGATCATTTTGGTTTGGATATGCGAATGAGTCAGTTTGTTTTTTAAAATAGAAGAAATCGAAAATGGTTGATGAACGCAAGAATGTAGATTGGAAAAAAGTTGTCAGGTCGTCCCAATTAAGTGAAGATACAATTCAGATTTTAGGGAATGCATTGGATTGGAATGATGTGTCTCAGTACCAGATTTTGAGTGAAAAATTTATACAGGAAAATGAACATAAATTAAATTGGAGTTTGATATGTCGTTATCAACGACTGTCAGAATCATTTATGCGAAAGAATTCTGGTAGAATAAATTGGGAAACAGTGTCTCAATACCAGAATTTGTCAGAGAGTTTTATTGAAGAATTTAGTAATGTATTGGATTGGAAAAAGATTTCGCAGCATCAGAAGTTGTCGGGGAAATTTATTTATGAACACCTTGAATTATTGGACATGCAGTTAATTAGCCGATATCAACGAATGGATTTAGGAACCATTGAGGCTCTGAAAGATCACTTGGATATGAAATCAGTATTCCGTTATCAAGAACTGTCAGAGAAATTTGTGTCAGATAACATTCAACTGCTAGAAGAAGGCGGTGAGGATGTTTGCGATGCGTTGATAATGAATGCTAATATTTCAAACAATACAGTAAATATTATATACAAACGCTGGGTCTTGCATTACTTGAGAAGTATTTGCCATAATATGAAGTACAGTGCAAGGCTCTAAAAATAAACGCATTTAAGAGAATTATTTCCCTCGTCTTTTTTTTTATTTTTTGAATTATTTGAGAAAAAAAATAAAAAACATGGATCGAAAACTTGTTCTTATTGCGTCTTTTGTCTTCATATTTTTTGGAACTGTCATCATTATTCTCGTCAAAGAAACGAAAACGAATGCTTATGATGTGGATAACTATGGAAATTTTGTGAATCTCACAAACACTTCCTGCTTGTATTCCAGACATCTCGAAGGAAGATTGTTTTTTCACGAATGCATGAAAGGACAAAAAACTGTTTATGATTTACGTTATTTTTTTAAAGATGTCGATGATGGAATGTTAAAAGCTAGTATCATAGGTGTACAGATGTCATCAGAAGTGTATTTCAAAGTATGTAATTTTTCATCAAACGAATGAAATTGTTTATTCATTCAGAAAAAATATTAAATGCAATTTATGCTGTAATGAAAATGAGAACAAATAAAATTTTTTTTTTCCTTTTAATCATGTGTCTGTTTTTTTTTTTTTTTTTGTCTAAAATATCTTATGTGCTAGAGGGCGTATAGATCGAGATAACCGTTTTATTTTTATTTTAAAAAAGCGCATTAGGTTGTCGACTGGATTAGTAATAACGGAATAATGAAATTTAGACATCCAAGCTCTTGTTTGGTCGTGGGACCGAGTCAAGCAGGAAAATCGACATTAATAAGGAAATTAGTGCGAAATCGTCATATATACGAACCGAATATTAAAAGAGTTAAATGGTGTTACTCTTATTCGGCTCCTTGGTTTCTGGAAGAACCCGAAATCGAGTTTATTCAAGGACTTCCAGAAACATATCAAGAAGGAGACTTGTTAATTTTGGACGACATGATGCACGGCCTTTGTGAAAAAATTGCTGATTTATTTACGGCAGCCAGTCATCATAAAAATGTGAGCGTGATATTGGTTTTGCAAAATATGTTTCCGCGCGCGAAAGTAATGCGCGATATCAGTCTGAATGCTCATTATATTTTCGTACTTAAAAACGCTAGAGATAAATCTCAGATAAACTGTCTAGCGCGCCAATTGTTTCCGAGGAATTCGCATTTTCTCATAGATGCTTATATGCAAGCGACAAGCAGACCCTTTGGTTATTTATTGCTGGATTTACATCCGCACACATCGGAAACATTTCGCGTGAGAGAGAATATTTTTCCAGACGACCGCGGATTGTATTGGATATATCGTCCCTTATATCGACTGCGAGGATGACGAAAAAAAATTTAAAAAGACATGTTCATTTTTTGCAAGCTCTTGCGACCGCGCATCCTTTACAACGAAGAGCTTTGTTAAAAACCGCTAAAAATGAACAAATACAATGTTTGTGTGAAATCTGTTTGAACATCTTGGCGGGAAATGTACGCGTTAATGTAAACAAGATGAAAAGGTATAAAAATCTTCTGAGAAGCCTTGCCAGAAAAACGTCGAGCATTCAACAAAAAAAGAGAATGCTGGTTAACCAATCAGGCGGATTTTTACCTCTTTTAGCTCCTGCAATAATATCTACGCTCGGCGGAATTTTGGGACGCGTAATTGGTAAAAGACTTTAATGCGTGAAACCATCGTCATTTTATGTGCGAACGCAAAGAAAAAAAGATCATGGCGAAAAGAGTGGCTCTTATTCCGGAGGAATTAGTATCAACTTATCATTTACAAAAACCCGAAATCAGACTGGAAGATGATATTGATTCTTTATTAGAAAGAGCTAATTTACCGAATGATATGAAAGCAAAGTTATTAGGTCAACTTATTATGCGTTATCACAAGACTATGCATGCACCTCCGGAACCAGTGCCGGTGACTGTTACGAACGAACAGTTAACGAGTAGCCCCTCTGCTGAAAAACTGGATACTCGAACAGAAGATACAGATGACATGATATATCAGTCAATTTTGTTGTCCACTCCCAAAAATTACCAGAAATTTATACCTATGATTAAGGAAAAATTAAAAACGAGACAGTATGCTTGGAACGATAAGGGAGAAATGACTCAAGACAGGCTTCCCTTTAAAGGTTCAAGTATAGTGGATTTTTTTTCCTATACGATGAGAAATTCAAGATATTTAGAAGAACCACCATTTTACAACTATTTTGTGAAAGCGCTTAGAGAAATAAATATTCCGCGCGGATGGATAGGGAATCCTAAAGTCCTGTCTCAGATTCAAAATCCTTCTCACCACAAGTCTGAGGGCGTCACTCCTAAACAAAAGCAAAAACTACGTCGTAAAAGCACAGATTATTCAAGTTTTTCTCAGTCAGATTTGGATAGCTTTGGAGGTGACATAAAGTCGGAATCTAAATGGTTGAATTATCCGAGGAAGTGAAAAAAAAATTGGAAAAGCATTATTATAATGCAGAAGATCCCGGATCATTTGGAGGTGCAGAAAGATTATCTAAATCAAGTGGTATTCCGTTAAAAATTACGAAACAATGGCTTCGATCGCAAGATACTTATAATTTACACAAACCTGTTCGCTTTAAATTTCAAAGACGCAAAGTATTATCTTTTGGTATTGGAGAATTAATGCAATGTGATTTAATGGATATGTCAAAGTTTTCAAAATTTAATCGAGGAATAAAATTTATTTTAGTAGCAATCGACGTGTTTAGTAAATATGGCTACGCTGTCCCGTTAAAAAGCAAAAACGCTGATTCAGTGTTAGAAGGTTTCAAAAAACTATTTAGAAAATCAAAGTTCCCGGTTCATCTGCAATTTGATGCTGGGAAAGAATTTTATAACAAGAAAGTTGAAACATACCTTAAACGTCATAAGATTCGCTATTATTCTTCAAACAGCGAATATAAAGCGAGCGTCGTTGAAAGATTTATACGGACGTTAAAATCCAAACTCTATCGGTTTTTGACTCATACGAATTCTTACAAATATGTACACATCTTGCAGTCTGTTTTGAAGTCTTATAATGCTAGCGTTCATCGTTCCACGGGTTATGCGCCCATACACGTAACTCAAGATTTAGAACCGATCATTTTTAAAAAATTGTATGGTTATTCAGCCGAGTCGAAGTACAAATTTGAGGTTAACGATCGCGTTAGAATTTCGAAAGCGAGACAGACGTTTCGAAAAGGTTACTTACCTAATTGGACCGATGAGGTGTTCGTTATATATAAGCGCTATCCTTCGTACCCTAACACATACTTACTCCGAGATTTGAAGGGAACGAATGTCAAAGGTCGATTTTACGAAGAAGAGTTGCAAAAAGTCGACAAAACTTCGAGTGATTTTTGGAGAGTAGAACAGATTTTAAAAACGAGAGGTCGAGGTATAAAGAAGGAATATTTCGTTAAATGGAGAGGTTTTGATTCCCGTTACAATTCTTGGGTTCGAAAAACGTGGTTCGATAAAAAAATATAACTAAAAAAAAATGGACGAAGCGATTTCAGATTTCTTTATTACTTTACCGAGTAATGCGAGCATGGATTATTTTCCGAACAATACCCAATCTTCCTATCGAACAAAATTAATTTCACCTCTTTTGTTAAGCGGAGGAGATTGGGAAGTGGGATTAGCACAATTTTTTGCGCCTAGAAATTGGTTTAATGTAGACGATCATAATAACGATTACACTATACACCGCGATATAGAAAAAAATGTAGTTAAAGAGAGCGTTGATTACGAAATAATGATGATTTATGATCCCGCTAAAAGCATTGTGGATAATTTTTACAATCTCAACCAAAATATTCATAAACACATTTCAGAACATCAAATACAATTTGCGCCAGACGAAGATGGGAGCCATATAGAAATTAATATTCCGGAAGGAATCGAAATACATCTTTTAAAAGAGACATCGTCAAAATTATTGTATATGTTGTATTTGCCAAATGAAGATTATACATTGAAACAATCAACTAGAATAAAATTGAGGCCGTCGACCGAATCTTTCGAACAAATGTTTAAAGTCGTTAATAAAAATCCTATAAATATCTCGCGACACATAATTCCGCTGACTTCTATAAAAGAAAAGTTTAAAGGAATAAACAATAAAAATGTAATATTTTCTAATATTGTGGAAAATGTAAAAGCGTTAGAATTAGAAAATTATGTGTTATTTAAATATGAACCCGTAAAAAACATATTGGAAATAAAAGTTTCTGACTATGCGGAATTATACATAACCGACGCAAAAGCGCCTTCATTTTTACGCATGTTAAAACAACATAAAGATATCGTCGTAAAGGGATTGCAAAAATTTATAGTAAATCCTCTCGTACCACTTACAGAGGGAGAGGTCATCGAATTACTTATCAAAGAATATTCGCGAGAATTAATTTTTGAAAGAGAGACAAAAGATTTGCGTTTAAATGTTGGTATGTATAAATCTCCCGAAGTATTTTTTAAACAATTTGAACATGTAACTTTAAGACAAATGCCTGATTTAAAAGTATTGTTAATCGTTCCTCAAAATTGTGAAATAAAATTAGGTCGAGGATTAGCGGACATGTTAGGTTTTGTAGAAGATTTTTTCTCTGGCGGAAATTACATCAGTAAGTATCCGTTGGAATTACATGCAGGGATTACCGAAATTTTTGTCTATACCGATCTCATTGAATCACATCGCGTAGGCGATTCGTATGCACCGTTGTTGAGAATCATCCCGTGTATGGATGAGAAAAATCAACAAATTGTAAAAAACTACGAGACGCCTCTCTATTTTCCGTTACGAAAAAATTTCATAGATACCATAGAGATAGAATTAAAAACAACCGCGGGTAAAAATATTACTTTTACAGGAGGAAAAACATTTGTTATTCTTTCGTTTCGACGCAGAAAGCTATAAATTGAGGAACTCTTTTTAACTCTTTATCATTTTAATCATGCATTTGAACGCTAAGGACTGTGAATTTTACTACTGTTCCCAAGCCGGGTTTGGGAATGAAAATTATTTCCGCGGAATAGCGCATCAAAGAGGATACGGTTTTTTCTCAGATATACGTCGTTTCATAACCCCCCTGGCTTTAAAAGCGGGGCGCTATTTAGGAAAACAGTTATTTCAAACAGGTAAAAACGTTATCGGAGACATTTCGTCTGGTGCATCTCTCCGCGACTCCGCGCGAAACAGATTGCGCGAAACAAGTAAAAAAATAAAAGACGATGTTTTTCAAAAATTACAACAACAGGGAACTGGTATAAAAAGGAAACGTCCAAAAGGAAAACGTCAGACGAACGCCAAACGTTGTAAAAAAACGACGTACAAGGACATTTTTAATACGTAATTAACTAACAGAAAAAATAAACATGGAAAAGGAAAACGTAATCTGTTTAAAGTCGGAACTCGATCTTTTTAATTCTCCCGCTATTCAGTTAGGTATAGATTCCTCGTCTTTTGTGCAGATACATCCGCTAGCTTCGTTGTCGGACAAAACACCTATTGAATTTTATATCAGCGGCAACGGCGAACATTACTTAGATTTAGCTCATACCATACTACATTTGAGAATTCAAGTTCAAAAAAATACTGGAAATTTAGCGGTCACAGATGTCGTCGCACCCATTAATTATATATTGAACACTTTATTTTCGGAATGTGCAGTGTTTTTAAATGATAAACAAGTATCTTCTCAAGTAAACTATCCTTACAGAGCTATTTTAGAAAGTCTATTATTCACCTCCAAATCGAGACAAGACAGCATCTTAAGTTCCGCTTGTTTTTTTAAGGATACTGCGGGACACCATGATGACCATATAGCGAATTCTGGTAACACAGGATTTAACACGCGTCATAATTTATGCAAACTCGGCAAAGCCCTGGATTTGATCGGAGCACTTCATTTCGACCTCGCTAATCAAAGTAAACTCTTAATTAACGGAGTCAATGTACGTATAAAACTGGAACGAGCAAAGAATGCTTTTGTATTAATGGCTGCTGAAAACAATTATAAAATTCACATTCAAGCAGCCAGTCTTTACGTTCGGAAAATTACCGTATCCCCTTCCGTTATGATAGGTCAAGAAAAAGCTCTCGAAAAAGGAGTGATTAAGATGCCTATCAGAAGAGTGGACGTTAAGAGTTTTGCGCTGTCAAACGGATTACAATCTTCTACCATCGCCAATGCTTTCATCGGACAACTTCCTATTAGAATAATATTAGGTTTTGTCTCAAATGCTGCTTTTAATGGAGACATTCAGAAATCTCCTTTCAAATTCTCCCATTACGATGTCAATTATTTATGCATACTGAATGGTAATCAGATGCTTCCGGCAAAACCTTTCCAGCCTTCCTTCGAGTCAAATTTGTATGCACGCAGTTATTTCAGTCTTTTCACAGACTTAAATCGTTATCATACTTCTGCTAACATCAACATAAGTTTCTCAGAGTATAAAGATGGTTATACTCTGTATGCAGTCGATTTAACGCCAGATCTAGCAGCGAGCGAGGACCACGTTAGTATAAATAAGAACGGAAATATCGCAATCGATCTAAAATTTGAAAAAGCTCTGCCAGAGACCGTCAATCTTGTGGTTTATGCTGAATACAGAAACGTAATCGAGATAGACAAGTCCAGAGGCGTCGTCACAGACTACTGATAGACATGGAAGAAGTCTTGCAATTTGCAAAGGAAGAAATCATTCAGAATGTAGAAAAATGTCAATCACACGATCAGATGATTAAGAAAATTGCCGAAGAATTATTTTCAGATAAATTTAATGTTACTCGCATTGCATTCTTTATGGCATTTGTCAAAGAATGGATCGAAGCACATCCAGAAACCAAAAATGAAATATATGAAGATTTCTTTAAAGCAATGTATTTTCACTTAAAGTTGTAAAAAAAAAAAAAAAAAAACATTTAAATGAATACTGAGACAATTTGTCGTTATGCCTGTAGCGACGCAGTCATTCGAAAAACATTTGGAGGTGTCTTTGCATCCGACACGCTCCCGCAACGCATAGGAAAATTTAGAACGTTTGTTATCAATCTGGACCCTCATACTCTTCCTGGCACGCATTGGATAGCGGTAAAATTTAATTCCGCAAATAAAAGTGTTTATGTGTTTGACAGTTACGGCAGACCTCCAACCAATTCGAATATTTTATCTTTCTTGAAAAGAAATGCGTGTACTATCTTTTACAATGAACAGTGTTTTCAAGAAAAATTTACGACTACATGCGGACATTTTTGTCTATATTTTTTATACAAGTCTGTGCGATTTCAAAATTTAGATCTAAAAGAAAAAGACAAAAAACAAAATGAAACTTTTGTTACTTTGTTCATTCGACAAAATTTCAAACTCGAAACCTGTTGTCGATTCAACCATCATCGACGGAAACAGCAGAAGTGTTTATCTCTGATAAATATGTTATCCGCACGCAAACGTACATCATAAACGCACAGGTCATGGAACGCTACGGTTGGATTGTCACGGATGTGGAGCAGAACTGTTGCTCTCCTACGAAACAAAATATAAACATTGTCGAAATCCATCATAATTTTTTTAAAAATTTGGATGATTGTGTTCGCAATGCTCTATTTTACGACGTGTCGGCGGACAATGAGAAACGTCGTTATCTGAAAATTTTGAAGACCTCGGATGTCGTGCGTCATATACATAAATTGAATAATAATAACCTTTATGGTTATTTTTATTTAAGATCTAAAAAGGAATCAAACGTGGAAAAAATTTGTCTATTTTCTGAATGTTCCACATTATACGATAATATGTTAGAATGCGTGACTACGCAAAAGTGTTTCGAAAAATTTAATTCTACAGAAGATTCTGAAAGTCGTGACAATGACGAAATCAAGTTGGCTTATTTCATGTTGTTGCAAGATGACGACGTCTTATTTGAGCTCCACCGATCTGTTGATTGCAGAAAATCTCAACCTCAATAAATAATAAAAGAAATCTTCGAAAATGAATACGCTGCAATACTATTGCATTCGATCTGTAGTAATGCGGTATGAATTAGAAGACCTATTAAACTTATGTTTGCCTAAAATAATAAAGGAACTTATAGACGATCAATATACAAATATCTTAATATCATTAATGTAAAAAACTGTGTGAACTGATTAAAATTGTAGTTTCAACTTGTAAAAAAAAAAAGAAAAACATTTACACAGAATTGTTAAATAATTTTTTTTTAACAGACATTATGTACTTTCTTTAAACTCCTGCGAGAGTTTTTTTTTTTTACCTTACCTTTTTGAAATATGTACTCCTGCGAGAGTTTTTTTCTTTCTCCAACTGTGTGCTTTTATCAAAATAATCAATAAACATTTTTTCTTAAAAATAACGAGTGTTTTTTATTGTGTTAACAAAAACAGTAAAAATAAAGAAAAAAGAATTTTAAAAATATCTGTTATGTGTAAAACAAACAAACAAACAAACAAACAATCAAAGCAGTAAAATATTGACCCAAAATAAAAGCTTAAACATCTTAAAAGTTACTTTAAAATATACTTACTTAAAACTTTTGACTACCAGTTTTTTTTAATTACTTTATAAAAATGCTTACCTAAAATATTTCATATGGTTTCTTCTTCTTCTTCTTTCTACGCAAAAAAATACATCTGAACAAGGTGTAGAAAAACAATTCTATCCGACAGTCAGTCGTAGATGAAAAAACTAGATATTTAAAAAATCACTAGTTTTCATACTAACGACCAACAGCTGGATGTTGGATCCTCTTCTTCTTCTTCTTCTTCTTCTTCTCTCTCTCTCTCTCTTTCTCTTTCCAGATTTCAGACTAGACTTTTTAAAAAGTTAAAACAAATGAAAAAAAAAGAAAACTTACCTATTATGTTTCCTGACTACCAATTTCCAAAAAAAAATTGTAAATGACTTTAAAAAAAAAATGCTTACCAAAAAACTTTTTGCTTCACAAACTCCGTCTAACACAGGTTGCAGGTTGCGACGTAGCAGAATTAATCCAACGGCCAGTCGAAAGATGAAACTAGATATTTTAAGAATCACTAGTTTCATTCTAAGGACTGACTGCGGGACTTGGTCCCTTTTTTATTTTCACTACAAACATTACAATCACCAACGACGTCAAGATACATAAGGCTGTGAAAAGTCTTTTTTTTTTTTATGCATATGCTAAAACTAGATACAACATGCAAAAAAGATACATAAAAATGTGTTACAAAAAGAAAAAAATATGTGTGCAAAATACAATACATATAAAACATGTAAACAACAATCACTACTCGAAAAAAAATTGTCTGAAAAGATTTTTTTTTTTTTTACATTTTTAATTGTCTTCAAAATGTCCATATGAACGGGAATTGATTCCGTCATCTAAGACGAATTTCTTATCATAAAAAGCAGACAACCCCACTTTATTTTGCAGAACTGTAGAAATGTTGTGTTTTTTGGAGACGATTGAAGCCTGTTTAATTCTATTAAAAGTACTATTAAATAAAGTCTCTTTATACATTTCTACAGTAATCTTACTTAAGGCAGACTTTTTTATTCCTTTCGCTTTCTTTTTACAGTCGTTTGCATATTCGAATGCATACATTTTGGATTTTAAACCTACAAACTGTTTAATTTCTGAAACTGTCTCAAATTTGAGACAACCTAATCTACCTTTATTATCATCGTTATGAAGGGGGTGTTCTAACGGAAAGTTGCTCAAGTCTAAGATATTTTGAAATCGATTTTTTTTAAATCTTTGCGGATATCTTTGGTCGTAATCTCTAGGTAAAGTGAGTCTGTGTCACAGTAAACCAACTGACATTCGTTTTTATAATGCTCTTTGAAAAAGTTATAATATAAATTATACATATGCAATTTTGACAACTCTAACACGCTAAACCCTACGTATATGGGTTTATCTAGCCTAAGATTAATTTTTTTCAGTTTGAAAATAGAAAAATTTTCATTTATAATTCGAAATTCATCGAGCGAAGAACTTGCTAAGTATTTTTTGCATTCATCAACGTCAAAAGAACCTCTGATACAAATCTTTCGTCTTACATTTTGTATGCTTTTTCCATACCAAGAATTGTTTAATTTTTTGAAAAAATCTTTTTCAAATTCGCTTTTAGCCTCGGCACGTTTTGCGTTATTGAACTCGACGTATTCCCTTAAAAACGGACGTTGAGAAAAACTCAAAATTCGGTGAATTTTTCTCAATATTAATCCCTGCTGTATATAAAATTTTAGGTTACAGTAATGGGTTATGTAATTTTTTTTTTCAAAAAAATTAGGTACGAGCTTTTTACAGGGTAAAGTTGCAGATAAGTTAAACGCATCGCACATTTTTTGCATGTAAGGAGACAACATGTCATAACTTATGTTCATGTGTTCGACGGCTAAGGGAAATTCGTTATGTTTATTATGGAGGGAAGGCGGATAAAACAGATCCACCTCCAATATGTAACCAACTTCAGAATTAGAAACGGTATTTAATATATTAAAATTATGAATTTCTGACTCGGTTAACCACGAAAAATTTCCGATTGGTAACGGCTGAGTTAAACAAAAACCATAAAGATTATTTACATCGAGAGCTAATATGAAATTGTTAGAAATGTTTGGATTATATGTATCCGGAATAAACGGGTTGTTAGCGTTCACATACCTCCTGCCGAGAAACGAAATTCCTCCGCGCATTTGAGACTCGAACCAAATATAGTCGTCGACTGAATTTAGTAATTTTAATTCAACTTTACTATATTTTAGTCCTGCATCCCAAGTTAACTGGGCACTAGTTATATAATGGACCGGGTCTAATGAATAGTATTTTAAAGAGGTTCGTCTAAAAACCAGAAAATTTTCCGCTAACAGAACTGTATCAACATTCTGATACAGTTCGAGATAATCGCTAAATCTTTTACACTTAAATTTTTTATAAACATTTATAGCATGTTGATAATCGTCATCTGAAATATCTTTACCAGTTAAATCGTTATAAAACGCCCTTTTGGGAGGTAATTGTGTTTCGTACAACTTTTTTGTAGAATCGAAATATTTATATGGAAAGCATCCTTTCCTTTTCAATAAATCTTTATGCGGGTTGTCCTGAAAAAAAGAATTAAAAATTGGAAAATCATGCTCCGAATTTAATAAATTTTGTGTCAATTTATCTAAACTAGATCCCAAAAATAAATAGGAATCTAAAAATTTCATATGGTTTAAAGTAAACATTGAAAATTTCTCAATGTTACTAGGTATTATTTCAACGTATCGAGCGTATTTTTGCGGAAGATATTTTAAAATAAGGTGAGAATCATAATTTTGAAAATTATGGATAATAATCGGAATAAAATAAGTCGACCGATAATTTAAGTTACACGATTGATGAGCTAGTCCGCGAATACTACCAGTTCCGTAATGGCAGTGGTCTCTTACCACAATCTGATTGGGTAAAAAAGCTTTTCCGCAAATGTGGCATGCGTTTTTGTTGTAACTGAACGATTTCTTTTTTTCGTCTAAAGGAACACTTTCTTTCATTTTTTCTATTAATTTTTCACATAAAGTTTTAAGCGTCTTTAAAAATCGCGACACCGCATCTGTTCCGCAATAGTACTCGTGGAAAATCACCCGATCATTTATATCCGTTGCTAAAAGTGCATAACTAATCGGAATGTGATTTTCAACGGGTACGGTAAAACTATTAGAATCGGGCGGTAAATCATTTGTTGTTTTTTCTGTGATGCATTCAAAATCTGCAAAAATACAAAAGGGATGGTATAGCATCTTGACTAAATTTTTAAATTTCACTACACCGTTTTGCGGAACGCTTGTTTTTTGCGGTTTGTTTAAAACGCATAATATGTAATGTTTCGCCAACGTCGATTTCCTTCTGAAACCATTGAGACACCTCTTGCAAAAGTATCTCTGATTTTTTTTGGAACTCATAAGTCGGTTAAAATTTTTAATTAAAAAAAAATGGTTTTGATAAATAAGCAAATCTATTTTAGTATATTGCGAATTTTTTTCCGATAGGTAAATTGGGAAAATTTCGTTTTCTTCGTAACCGAACAAATCTATAGATATTTTATTTAAATTTTCGAAGAGGGGAATATCGCTTATCGACATCGGAAAAGATATATTTTTAATTTGAAGCATTTTTATTTGCTTCTTGTACAGCGATTTCCGAAACGCGTTTCTAGTTTGCGGAAATAATTTAGCTGCAATACAATACAAGAAGCATAAATCATCATCGCACTGTATATTAATCAAAGCGCGTTTTCTTTTTAAAACGGCGGGAAGAGTTACACTGTTACATCCTCCTCTCATCTCGCGATAACGACCCAAATGGATATCTAAGTAATCGATATTTTTTATAGACCACCCGCTTCCATTTCGTATGAAAACGTCGATGGAATTCAAAATTTTTTTAAACGCGTTCCGTATAGCTATCTGTATTTGGTATGAGGAGAGAATTCGTTCGCAGTTGGAACAAAAATAAAAATTTTCTGCAATTTCTTCGTCGGTATTCGCGTGTTTTACAAAAACAATACTCATACATAAAAAAAATCGCAATCTGAGTATGAGTTGAGTATTTAACACTCGGTGTATATCTCGAAACGCGTCCCTATATACATAGTAGGGATCTCTATAATGATGTAAACGCGCTCTGTACGTCTCAAGGTAACCTCTATGGGCTGTTTCAATGAGATGAAATCTCATTTTTTTTCCCTTAATCTTTTGTTTAAACCAACTTAAAAAATAAAAATAAAAATCGATTTCAAAATATAAAAATTATTTACCAAAAAAAAAAACGTAAAAAAAAGGTAATTAACTACATACAGACTACTACATTTTTTTTAATTAAAATTTAATTATTTTTTTTATCCGCAATTAAATTTACCGCTTTTTTTAAAGTCGAAGCTAACTCGACTGGCAGGTTAAAGCGGTTTTTTATCAAACCCTCTTCCTTTCGGAAAAAACAAATATATGGGATTCCCTTGAAAACGTTATTTTCAATATATATGTTTTTACCTATAAAATAAGTAATTTTTTCATAATCGACGGGGGTGTCTGCTTCGCTGAGATTTATAACCTTTTCAGATGATTTTTTTTTTTTTACAGTTTTAATGGGAGCTTTTTTGGGGGTTATATCGTTATGAACTCCTTTCGCAGGTTTCAAAAAGTTACTTTCTTCGTAACTATCTTCGTCGTCGTCGTTGTCGTCAAGGTTATCATCTTCTAGTTCGTCTTTAACGGCTGTCGCTGAATAGCGTCGGCTGAAGGCATTCTTGGGTTTTTTAGGAGCGGGAGGTATCGCGTTTAGGACAAATGGTTAGGTTGCGCCGCCAACTTCATCATCATCATCTGATAGTATTATTTCATTAAATTTTCTTTTGGCGACACTTAAGTTATCTGTATAAAAAAAAAATTATTTTTCTAAATTAAGGGAGTGGGGTAAGATATTGATTTTTTTTCCTAGAATTACTCAAAAATAGTAAAAAAAATAAAAACAAAACTTACCCAATTTTTCTAAGCTACTGGAGGCTTTTGGAAAATTATCCATGGCTTTTTTTTTTTTTTAATCCAAAAAAAGTAATGCAGCAATCCAAAAAAAGTAAATCCTCGCACAGTCTTCGGCGTAGAACAATATTCAGGAGCGTTTATATCCAAAAGTAGGGCTTAGTTCGTAGCTTAGTTGTGTTCAAACACAATCTTCGGTGGTGAAAAAAAAATTCCGCTACCTTTTACTTTCCAGCAGTATGTGACTGCAACAAATCCTAAAAGCGAACTTGTGGAAAATCTTCTTCTATATATACTAAAAAATGTTTCCCGCTTGCCAGCTGTTGCAACGGACACTATTGATTTTTTCTCTTCAGTTACAACAGCAGCCTAGCAACGTACGTTATCGATCTGTTGCAGGTGAAAAAAGAAACAACTGCAGCTGTTCAAAGTATAAATTTAAATTACCCCTACTTTATTTCAGATTCAGTTGTTATAAAAAATGTCTTTCTACCGCCCATATGCTGTATAGAAGCTCGTGAAAATCTTCCATTCAATATCATTATTTTTAAACAATCGCGACAGATGGTAAATAGCGTTTTAGATTTAAGCTCGTCATGCTCAATTTAAAAACAGTAACTGAATGCAAATCCTGACAAACTAAACAATACTATCCCCTAGATAATAAATATATCAAAATACATATGGTATACGGAAAAAAAGCATTATTAACCTTTTGAAAACTAACATATGGCATTCAATTTTTTCATTCATAACTTCTCTGATATAAAATAACAGCTGTCTTCATTCAACCATTCAATAAAAACAGATGGCTGACGTTTCGAATACAGAACAATAAACGTATAAAATAAATGCAGCTGTAGTCTTTCAACCGTTCAAAACAGATGGGTTGCGTGACGGCTAGAATGATTATCTAACTCCTCCGCTCCAGATGTTTTACTCAGAAATAAAACTTTAATTACACTCAAAATCAATTGCGAGCAGATGTGTAATATCGACAGATGGTCAACGATCGAAAAACCCGAAACTTAAAACACAACAATTTCCCTTTTCCTTTCCCCAACCCCCTCCGACACGAACGTCAAACAACAAAAACAAAAAAAATCAATTGCTAACAGATGTGTAATATCAACAGATGGTCATCGATCGAAAAAAACTGAAACTTAAACCACTTTCTCCCCTCTCCCCCACTCTCCTCCAACGCGGAAGTCAAACATCAACAAAAACCAATGAAGCGTAAAGGTCAATGACCGATTCAAGGTCAAAGGTCAATGAACTGTGCTGAAGCAAGCCAGAAAAATTGTGCTGATGCAGCTCAGTGTATTACTACTCCTGTGGAATGATGGACCTGATATAGAAGACAATTATGCAACTCCTAAATTCAGTTTAAGATAAGTTTCCTTTTAATGTTCACATAAGCTAAGTGTTTTTTTCAATATGTTAAACTTACAAAATCTATGATAATCTAAAATTATGTTAATCATGCTATGTAATCTATCATCATGAGTCTTATCAACCTTTATTGTTGGCAACTTCATTAAGTATTTTAAAAAAAAATCTTTCTTCTGTTTCTTCTTCTTCTTCAAAAAAAAAAATGTTCTGGAAAATATATTTTTGACCTTCTTATATAATACCAATTTGTGACAACTTCAGCTACTGGTACTTTAGATCTTGACTTTTCTAAAAATTTTTGTGATGCTGTGCAAAACCCATCACATCTTTTTTTTTTCTACGACTATACAATTTCTTCCCTTCGACATTGTCTTGCAGTTCAAAATTATTGCCCTGTATGCTTCACATGTCACTGTACCAGAAGCTACCCCTTTTTGTTGGTCTGTACCAACAGTTTTTATTCAAAACAAAATTTTACTGAAAGTCGACTCGACTCCTTGCACTGGTTAATAAACCAATGTGGAGGAGTAGGGCTTGTTTGGGTTGTACTGAACAAGTCCTTTCACAGCCCTTTTCCCCTCTAGGACTGAGACCATAAGTCAAAGTCAGCCCTCTTTCATTTTTTTTTACTCTGAAAGTTTTGGGTATGTGAGAGTGTTTGTTACCGGATGGACAGACAAGACTCCTCATTCCCGTGCGGATGCACAAAACCACCTTTTTCAATTTTTCATGTGTTCATTCACATTCTCCTTTTTACAATCTCTGCGATTGGATGGGCAGACAAAATTTTAGAAGCTGTGTGAATACAAAAAAAAAAAAAAAAAAAAACTAAGTCATATCATTTGTGTAAATAATTTTCTTAACTGTTTTGTTTAAATTTATCCATTTATGTGTAAAAAATTAGAAATGTGTAATTTTGTTATTTCATTAGCTATATTAATTGCTCTCTTTATATACCTATTAAGAGTAAACTGTAAGGTATAAATATGTTTAAAAAAAAAGTGAGATAAAAATTACTAGTATATGTTGATGAAACAGTAACGATTTAAGTTTGCTTTTTCTATAAAAAGAAATTATGGAGTACACGTTTAATCAACATTTAGACAAATCTTACTCATTTTTGTAGAACCAAGTTGTTTTCTACACGGATAGTATTAGTAATAAACTTAGGCAAGTTAAAAAAAAATTTTTTAGTATTATGAAAGTAATGTTTTGTTCATGGCACATAATGGAATTAGTGTCAATTGTTCATTTTAATATTTTTTAAAGTGCACTTGAAACATTTACTGAAGGATAGAATATGTGATAACTTTTAATCACTTGTTACTTAATGAATGATAAGTTAGGTAGTATTTCATTAGTCACTTAAAGGATAGTGATAGTAACTTATTGTTTGTTCTGTTAAACTAATAAAACAGCCTTTTCATAAATTTAACTCAAAAAAAAGCAACCAAAGGCAGTTTGCTGTTATATATATGTATTACCAGTTAGGCAGTCCTGTTTTCCTTAAAAAAAAAAAAAAAAAAAAAAAAAAATCATTCAGAACAATTTTTGTTTTGCTTTGTAAATTTGCTGATTTGATCAGTTACTTATACTGTGTCTTTATATTTCAGTGTTTCTAACATTTGTTGGACAGAATGATGGTATTCTCCAGATGTAACTCATCAAGTGAACTAATTAATTGTAACGCATATAAGAGGAGCAGCATAAATAAGATTGTTGACACAGAAGTTGTGACTGTAAATTCATTTATATTTGTAATGACCACAGAAGTGTAAGTAAATTGTATGTAAATCCCTGTGCACGATCCTCTGCAAATTGGTAGGTTAATTTTTTCTTTGCTTCATTTTTTTCATTCATATTTCTTATTATGTTGTATTCAGATTTGGTTTTAATATTCAAAAAAAAATTCTCTTCTCCTTCTGAAATTTAGCAATTAATGCTCCATTTCATTCAGTTCGTGCATTCAATTTTTTTTTTCTCTGACAGCAAGGAATATGTTGTGAAGAGAATCGATTAAATCTGTTAAATCGATTTCTTCACAACATTCTTATTTGAGTTCATCTCCATTTTTGTTATTCTTCCATGGTTTCTGAATCTCATGTGTTTTCCTCCATGGTTTCCGAAGTCTATCAGTTTTCAATGTTAATCAAAGTTACTCTTCTGCTCTTCTAAAATTTATCATTTGTTCATATCGATTCTAAAATATCATGTTAATCGATAGTCATTTTACCATTTTGAAGCAATGTTTTATTTTATTTAATATTCATTTAATTTCAATAGTTAAGTCTTAGTTCATATACTTCTACTTCAACTCCCAGTCATATATTTTTACCGCCCTTTCCTCTCATTGGTTGGATGAAGCCTCGCAAAGAATTTTCCACATTATTCTAGAAGCTTCCAACCAACCAGCGTCTGTTTGATTCGACCGTTTGCCAGTTTGGCAGATTCATCGCCTTGTTCAATAAGGCTTGTTCTATTATGTGTTACTTTTTGTTGGCGAATTTGTGATCTGCCTGTTGGCGTGTGTTGTAGTGTGTGGTAACCCACACCACGCGGTTGTTGCAAAAAATTTGATTCAGTAGAACAGTAGTATAGGAGTTGGTACCGAGTTAGAAGTACAAGAAATGTGAGATCGTGTCATACTGTTGTGCCATTTTTTTGGTTCACTCAGAATCGGAATATGTGGCTTGAAGAGTCATTCTGTTCAACGAGGCGAGTCGTCTTCAACATGTTCTACAGATAAGCCTTTTTTCCATTTTCTTTTACCTTGCTTTACTAAGTTTATTTAGAGAGATAAATTCTATTATTTAATGTATCGAAAAAAAAAGGAATTTAACATTTGAATGGTATGCCAAGTAATATATTATGAGATAAAACTTTTTTTCTTGATCATGCACAAGGGAAAGTTTCTCTGAAGGAGAATGTTTGTGAGTGGTCAACGATATTGTAATTTGAAATGTACATTTGTGCACACAGTTAATAAACTGGTGTTTTCATTTTTAAAAAAAGAGTCTACGCTCATTTTAGTTTATGGTCACGTGGAACCTCAGTTGAAGTAAAATTTTTGTTTACGTGACCAATTTATTCCAGGAAAAACAAAAGTATATTTACCTTGATATTTTCAGTCTAATTCCCACATTTTTGCTATTCAACTTTATATATAATTACCTTTAGATTATTCAGTTTACCTCATGTCACATGGCTAATGTTTCTTGTTACAACAATAATTGTATTCTATTTTACATTACACTACTTCATAAGAAAATAAATATAATTATCTACTATATAAATATGAGTTTTAACCAATCAGATTGCTGGGCTCGGTTGAGCCAATTTGGGAATTAACGGCTCGTGTACTTCAGTCAGTCTTGTGTAGCCGCTGCCTTGTTTGCAAGTGAATAATGTTCACGTGTAGTTTTCAATTTTCAATATAAGTTGTTTTGTTTTTAGTGAGTATATTAATTTTTTTTAGCAATCTACACTGGCATATCTACATCAATTCGCAGACATGGATGTCTATTAGGTAAATGGTCGACTGAAACCTACATTCGCCATAGTGGTGACCCTAAAATAAATGAACACGACGACAAGTGGTATCAGAATCTATCTACATCCTGAAGAGAATATCATATTTCTTCAAAAACAGCACTTCAATCACCTAAAAAAAGTTCGTCCATCTAACAGTCTGCTTATTTTTTTAAAAAAATATTTACCACACGTGTGTGCGGGGCCGTGTGCGTAATGTAATACCTGATGTCTGTTTTTACACACGTGCGTGCGGGGCCGTGTTTAAATGGTGTCCGATCGTCATAATTATTTTCCTTTTGGTCGGTAAGTGCATTTAATTCTAATATTTTGTCCCCATTTTAATTTTAATGTCAACATATTCTTTTTACGAATTTTTTTCGGCCAATCATGTTTGTTTATATATTGAAATCTCTTGCTTTGTCACGGGTGCTCTAATTCGGCTCATTACCATGAATTGCAGAAAAGGGCAGTAAATTATTCTATTTTAAATATTGTACATGTTGTAATATATCTCTTTTCTATTATTTTGCCTGTATTTATCTTGTATTCAATAATATCGTTTTAACCATGCCCGACGACGTATCTGCTGAATCCGCTAGTCAGATTTCCCATGTGGGAGTTAAACATCCGCCTTTCTGGAAAACTAACTTCTCATTACGGTTTTGTCAACTGGAGGCTCAATTTTCCTTGGCAAAAATTACATGCGAATCTACTAAATTTAACCACGTGGTGGCGTCAGTTGATGCTGATATCCTCATCTCGGTCAGTGATATAATTACCAATCCTCCAGGCGACAAGCCATATGAAGCTTTAAAAAAGCGTTTAATATATTCCCATTCGGAAAGTGCAGAATCACGTATCCGAACGTTACTGCAGGGTGTGGAGATTGGTGACTTCCGTCCATCGCAGCTACTTGCGCGCATGCGAACTCTGGATGGCGATACTGTGGGAGAGCCACTTTTGAAATCCCTCTGGCTCTCACGCCTGCCCACGACCACACGCAGCATCGTTGGCGCATTGAGTGATGCATTGCCGCAATTGTCTTCTGTTGCAGGCAAGATCCATGATCTTGCTATTTTTCCGCAGATAAATGCTGCAGCTAGTAGTGCACCCACCCCTTCTTCGTCCCTGGAGTTACAAATTCCACAGTTAACTCAACAGGTTAGTGAGTTAACCACAAAAATTAATCAGCGTAGTCTCCCAAGACAGCATCATTCTCGTGAACGTAATTTTCATCGCAGCAGGTCTAGGGGGCGCTATAAAGAGCCTGCAAATAATCTTTGTTTTTATCACACGAATTTTGGCTCAAAGGCTAGGAAATGTACTCCCCCATGTAATTATCACACGGAAAACTAAATCGGCGATCGCACCAGGGCAATAATCGCGACCGCCGTGCAAATCGCATTCTTTTGGCCGACCCTACATCAAAATTAAACTTCCTCATCAACACCGGGGCTGATATTTCAGTTTTGCCAGTAAGTTACGCCAAGCAAAATGCTGTGAATGAGGGTTTAGTACTTTATGCTGCAAACGGCACAAAAATAGACACATTTGGTACCAAGCTTTTAACCTTGATCTAAATTTACGCAGAAACTTCACCTGGTCATTTGTTGTTGCAAAGGTTAATCCGCCAATTATTGGCATAGATTTTCTTAAGAAATTTAATTTACTCGTTGATTCCAAAAACAGTAGCATTATTGATGCTGTAACTATGTTATCGTCACAGGGAAAGGTTGCTCGCATTATACCGGGGAGCAGTACTTTAAGCGTCCTTCTTGGTCCTTCCAAATTTGATAAAATTTTGTCCGAATACCCTGAGCTTACTAATCCTTCGCACATAAGTAAGGAAAAGCAGCAGTAACCTATTTTCCATTTTATCGAGACTAAAGGCCCCCCAGTTTTTTCCAAACCGCGTCCTTTATCGCCGGAGCTCCTTGCGGTTGCTCGCCAGGAATTTGAGTTTCTTTTGGCGCAGGGCATTGTGAGCCCTTCTAAAAGCCCATGGGCAAGCCCACTGCATATGGTCCCAAAGGCCAAGGGAACCTGGCGTCCCTGTGGTGATTACAGACGTCTCAATTACAGTACCGTTCCCGACAGATATCCGCTCCCCCATATTCAGGATTGCACTCAAATGTTTCACAACAAAAAATATTTTCAACACTGGATTTGGCTCGCGCTTATCACAAAATTCCAGTTAACCCAGAGGATGTTCCTAAAACTGCCGTCACAACTCCTTTCGGCTTATTTGAATTTTTGTTTACACCTTTTGGCTTGAGAAATGCTGGACAAACTTGTCAGCGATATATGCATGAGGTTTTAGAAGGGTTAGACTTTTGTATCCCCTATTTGGATGACATCCTCATTGCATCTGTGAATGAGGAGCACGAATGTCATCTTCGGCATATTCTTGATCGGCTCCGGCAACACGGGCCAAAATTAAACCCTGCTAAGTGCATTTTGGGCAAATCTTCCGTTGCTTTCCTTGGGTGTCTCATAACACCTTCTGGCGTACAACCTCTCCCCCAGAAAACTAAAGCTATAGCCGATTTCCCAAAGCCTCAAACAATTGTTGAGTTGAGACGTTATTTAGCCACGATAAATTTTTATCGCCGTTTCATTCCTCTGGCTGCGCGTACCAAGCCCCTTTACATGAATTGCTTAAGGATTCTAAAAAAAATGACTCCGGTACCGTGGAACGATGTTTTGACACAGGCTTTTGAGACCTGTAAACTTGAGCTTATAAATTGTGCAACACTCGCGTATCATGCTCCCCATCAACAGCTCACCTTAAGTGCTGATGCTTCAGACACGGCTATCGGAGCTGTGTTAAATGTCGTAAACAACAACGAAACATCCACTCGCCTTTTTTTCCCGCAAGCTGAGCCCAACTGAGCAGAATTACAGCACCTATGACAGAGAACTCCTTGCAATTTATTCTTCTATTAAACATTTTAGGCATACATTGCAAGGAAGGCATTTTATAATATATACCGACCATCGTCCATTAACATTTGCTTTTTCAAAAATATCAGATTCAAGTTCCCCGCGGCAACTCAGACACCTAGATTTTATTTCGCAATTCAGTACGGATATTAGACATGTTGCTGGATCTAAAAATATTGTGGCCTACACTTTATCACGCATTAATGATATCCACTTAGCCTCTGTTGACTTTTCATCCATGGCAGAAGAACAGGCTAATGATACAGAATTGACTGAGTTATTGTCAAATCCTGACACATCTCTCAGTTTCCAGAAATTGCATATTACTCCTGAAACTATGCTCTATTGTGATGTGAGTACTGGCAAGATACGACCATACGTACCAGAAAAGTTCCGTCACATTGTCTTTAAAAGTTTACACAATTTATCCCATCCTGGCATCAGTGCTTCGCGTAAACTTATCCAACAGAAATTTGTGTGGCATGGTATGGCAAAAGATATTGCCAATTGGGCACGTTCATGCATGAGTTGTCAGAAATCCAAAATTCAACGACATACTCATAGCCCTTTACAACAATTTCCTGTCACATCAGAAAGATTTGAACATGTCCATCTTGATATAGTGGGTCAGTTACCTCCATCAGATGGATATACTTATCTGGTTACATTTGTAGACTGTTTTTCTCGCTGGCCGGAAGCAATTCCAGTAAAGGACATTACTGCCGACACCATTGCCAAAACATTTGTCAACCACTGGATTGCAAGGTTCGGCGTCCCAAAAATTTTGACCACTGACCAGGGACGTTAATTTGAGTCCCTCCTGTTTTCTTCCTTAAGGAAGATGTTAGACATCCACCGCATCAGGACGTTTCCATACCACCCAGCTAGTAATGGCCTCGTGGAACGTTTTCACCGTACTTTGAAGCAAGCCCTGAAGTGCCACAACCACGGACGATGGAGAGTCCTTGCTCATTGTACTCCTGGGCATTCGCTCCTCATTCAAAGAGGACCTCAAGGGTACTTGCGCTGAGATGCTGTATGGCACAACATTATCTATAACTGCTTAATTTTTGCAACCTTCCAATCGCACAGAACTGTCTCACACCGACCCTGCAACTTTCCTCCAGCACCTCTGTGACACCATGTGCCAGTTAACTCCGGTACCAACATCAGCACATAATAGGAAAACTCCTTTTGTGCATCCTTCACTGGAGACATGCACACATGTCTTGGCACGCAATGACACGGTAAAAGCACCATTGACACAGCCATATAATGGTCCCTTTCTAATTATCAAACGCAGTGCTAAGTGTTTTACTTTGCTCATAAAAGGGAAAGAAGCGGTAATAAGTATTGACCGCCTCAAGCCTGCCTTCCTCATTCAGGAGGACACAACATCTACGGCTCCAGCTGCCAATTCAAAAAACCTGCCAACTCCAGAATCTGTGGAGAGCCTGCCAAAATCTACAGAGGTTGCACCATCATTGCCTACCACTAAAACTACCCGTTCTGGAAGAACTGTGAGGTTTAACCCTCGCTATCTGTGATGTTGTCAGTACCTGTGGTACTTGGGGGGGGGGGATACTGTAGCGGGTTAACTGTGATTGTGCAAATGTATGGACACAAGAATTTACAACTCAACTTGTAATGTAGATGATCTCCTGTAACCGTACTTCAGTCAGTATTGTGTAGCCGCTGCCTTGTTTGCAAGCGAATAATGTTCACGTGTCGTTTTCAATTTTCAATATAAGTTGTTTTGTTTTTAGTGAGTATATTAATTTTTCCAGCAATCTACACTGGCATATCTACATCAATTCTCAGACATGGATGTCTATTAGGTAAATGGTCGACTGAAACATACAGTTGCCATAGGTATAACGAAAGGGCATGTTTACAAACACTTCGGTCAACCAATCTACCACTACATTTTTATCATAGTGATCATTGCAGGAATCACACTTGGCGACGTAGGCCAATCATATCATAGATCTGTTAAATCAATCTTTTAAAGACCAATCAAATTCACGTAGTTCATGTGTATAGTAGGAGTAATAATGAATGAACAGGTTTTTCTTGCTGACTAACAGTAATTCGACCAACAGTGACGTCAGCTGCCCTTTCCTCATAACATTCGTAACCTCACCATTGAAAAGCATTGTGTTTAGAAAATTTATGCTAATATTTTATTTTTATATGGAGTTTTAGATCTTTTCAGGGACAGACATATGGCTCTCTGTAATCTCTTTTCTCTATTTTAATACAAGTGCATGATATTTTTAATTTTATTTAGAAATACAATTTTTAAATTTTATTTTATAAGTATATATGGATTTTAATTAACATGTGTATAAGTATTCATCGAAAATAACCCATGAAACATAAATCTGCAGTATTTTACACATGCATTTACCTGTATTTAGGTTGCAACAAATGACACAATAAGGTAAATAAACGCGCTATCCACTCTTTTTACACCACGTGATTCCCGCTGTGACGTCACAATACTGTCCATTAAAAAAAAAAACTCAGTCAAATTTTATGCACCTTTTATTCCCTGGGGCTTGGTGTGCATAACTGTAAATCATTTTAAAAAGTCTGGCAGTAGTTAAATGACCAAACTATGTATTACTCAAATAATCAAAGTTGTCAGAGGGGGATTTAGGTCATCTAAATTCTCCCCCACCCCTATAGTAATTTGCAATATTACTACCTATTTATTATTACTACAAAATAACAAAGCAAAAAAAAAATTCTAAAAATAAAGTGTATCAAAGATTTAAAATCTTGGTCCCAGGTTTGAATTTTGTTATACTTTATTGTTTAATATAATTAGTTTAGAAAATGGAAAACATGCAGTGGTTATGGTTAACAATGTTAGTGAATGAAAAAAATCAAGCTAAAATAAATTACAGTTCACAATGGACTTTACCCATGTGACGTCAGCCGCAGGTGAGCAGAGAAAAAACACCAATAGGCGTGAAGGACATTTTAACGCTGCTCCCCCTTCGTCCAATAGGGTAATTCGACATACGGCAACGAGTCACGTGGCGTCCACCTTTTTGTACCTTTTTGACGTCATCACCGCTAATGGAGAGGGAGATTTGGTGTTTTTCTTGGCGATTTTCTGGCACCCTCGTATTACGACCGTTTGTAAACAAAAAAATTAATAACTTCAGTATTATAATTTATAATAAATACTATATAATTTAATATATTGAAGAATATTAATAAAATCAGAATTACAGGTTATCGCTGAAATGTTTATTAAATATATGCAGAGTTGCAAAAAACCCACAGATTTTGAGGGACGGGAATAAACCTGGCAATTTTGGGGAATAAAACCGGAATTTTCGGAAATATTGGAAATTTTGAAGAGAAACAAACGCAATTATTTTTCAATAAGAAATTTTTATTTTAAAGAAATTTCAGGGAAGAATGTTCCAAAAAGTAGATTTTACATTATGAATTCACAATCTTATGATTTTACAGTCTGTCTTTATAATTTATTAGCTTTACAACAATGGCGTCTACAAATAGGTGAGGATATGAATGTTTCTTAAAAAAATATTTTTTTTTAGTTTCTGTATATTAATTTTCTAACGAGTTGCTTTGTATTTTTGCATAGACTTCATTTAATTTTATTCATTTTCTTTTTTCTTTACATTCGTTGATTCGAAGAACAGAGGTGAAGTTTACATTCATGCCAGGGAAGATGAATCTCTCATCTGCCTCTTTCACTTTTTACTCATCGACGATCACAATACCAAATTTCTTATGATATTTTAATTTCTCTTACTTAATATTTCTGCAGCTTAAGACTATATTTCGTTAGTTTTCATGTAAACCATGCAATTTTTTAAATATTTTATGTTATTAGTTTTGTTTACATTTACAAAAATTGAAATCATTAAAAATAATTGAAAATAATAAATTAAAAATTTTTCATTCTTAAAATTTTCTGAAAACTTCAGGAAATTTTCAAAATTTCCTTCCCAAAAAACCCGGTTTATTCCGGGGAATAAACCCGGTTTTTTTCCCACCCTTTGCAACTCTAAATATATGGTGGATGAAAAAGGCTTCATACACAGCTGTAATAAAAAAATATATTTTTTTCACTCAAGATTATTTATTACGAAGAAAAGGAAAATTTGTAGTTACAAAAAAAATCACTATTGATTTGCATACTGCGTACGATTACTTGCATATTTATTAAATGTTCCATTTGAAACACCTATTATATATACTATATTTATTATACCTGTATATTTCGTAAATATTAAGTAAACTGAACAAATTGAATCCCTTTTGTAGGTATGTTATTTAAAGTATCACATAACTGAAAAGTGTTTTAAATCTTTTTACACTTTTTCTATATGTGTAATGCGTTTTACTTTGAAGTTCATCATTAATTTTTTTTAATTAATAGCAAACTAATATACTAAAATCTGCTGAGACAGTATCGCAAGGAACCAAAAAAAGTTCCGTTTTAAACAGATTTCATTTTTAGCTGCTTGATTTAAAAAAAAAACTGGAGACCTAATATTTTGGAATACTAAGAACTTTAGTTGTACCCCCCCG
Organism: Maratus speciosus; assembly: GCA_963932465.1. NCBI lineage: Eukaryota > Metazoa > Arthropoda > Arachnida > Araneae > Salticidae > Maratus > Maratus speciosus. The sequence goes on from OZ010796.1 coordinate 424,454,284, forward strand.
CCCCCTTCACCAGCATATAGTATTTCATACATTATTTGCAAAAATTAAGCATTTTTTTCTTCAGTAAAAGAAAATAATTAATATAATATTTTAAACATATCTATCCATATACAGTGGCGCACCCAGGATATTTTTATGGGGGTTGCCGAGCATTGGTGGCAAAACAAAATAAAGTTAGTGAGGGCAAAATATCTCTGCTTATGATTACAGTAGGTAATTACAAGGAGACAATAATTAATCATCAAATTACCGTAATTAATTCAGTATTTAATAATAATTTATTTATTTTAATGAAAATGAAAATTATTATATTTAAAATTTAATTAAATTAATAATTTAAAAGTACACTAATTTTTAAATGTGCAGAAGTTAAATACTTAAAGAGCCCTTAAACATTTATAGAATTTCCTATTTATATTTATCTGACCATCAGACATATTGTAGTTTAAAGGAAAATATCCAAAATAGCCTTGACGAAATGAATTATTGGATGCAAATTTTTGGGCTAGTTCATTTAAACTTTATTTGTCAGTCAGAATTTTTGGGAAATAATAAACTAATAGAGAATTTAATCTGTTTTGGGCATCAGTCAATTCTTGAAAGGCATTGTCTGTAGTCTTGGAAAGGGCAGCTGCACTTACTGCTACCGTGGCTCAGCCAACTATGGAGGCGAGTTGAATTGAACAGATAAGAAAATTCTGTAAATTCAATTAAAACATTGTTACACAATAAAATCTATTTTTCTTTTTACAAATTACTTCAGTTGCAGTTACATTAATCTCTTTATGTATATATCATAAAGCAGCTAATTTTTAACCTTTATTCTGCCATAGTGGATCTTAAGTAAATTTTTTAAATGCGTAAGGTTGAAAATGACCTTTCGCTGACACAGGTTGTAACGGGAACCGTTGCAAATATTTTTAGTAGTTTATAGATGTTCAGGTACAACATTTCCTCACATTTCGAAACTGCTTCAATGGCATTCTTGCATCGAGTTATGAAAGTGATTTTTTAAATTTTCTGTGCCACAACTTGAGTTCGGCATTCAAAATTTTTGAATTGGTAGAAATTAAATTATGCGCATAAAATTCACACAATTAAAGAATCTTTCATTTTATTTGCTGTTGGAGCATCTTTTCCATTAGGTATAAGACTTAAAAAACTTTCAAAATGTTGCAGTGCCAAGTGAAATGTTCATTAAGTTGAGTCAACATTTGATCAACGAATGGACTAAAAATATTTCTCCTGAAATACTCTTTTATAGAATCGGCTGTAACATCGGATCTCTGTTTTTGTTTTGATGCAGTTCTTGGCATTTTAAGGTCAATATGAAAGTTACTGTCTTTCAAACAAGCTTCATCAAAAATTTCCTTGCAAGGGCTTTACGAATAGAATTTAAGTGAGCCACAACATTGCCAATGAAATTTAAGGCAATTAAAAGGTCACTGTCACATTTTTGCAATAATTTGACAACGGTAATAGCCCGGGAGGCGGATGAACAAACCATCACCTCATCGAGTTGATGGCTGAAATTCCAGAATTAGACAGAACTCGATTCGCATATTAAAATGCAACTGGTCTGCCTGCAATTTCCTGAAACCAAAGGTATGAAAACATAGAGGACTGGGAGCAAGAAAACACAATGGTAAACCTACCAGTCAGCCACTAAAATCAGGTTTGCAGGTGTTTACCACCAAGATATGAGTTGACAAACGTTGCATTTTAATACGCAAATCGAGTTTTAACTAATCCTGGAATTTCATCCATCAACTCGATGAGGTGATGGTTTGTGCAGCCACCTTCCGGTCCATAAAGTGTATGCAAATATATTCTGTAAGGTAAATAAAGAAATTATGAAACCTAATTCACATAACGAATTTTTCAAAAGTTTTGCCTTAGAAGCAGGGCGGCGGAGTCGGGGTTGGATCTGTTAAAATTCCCAGAGTCGGAGACGTCCATTTTACAAGCAAGTCTGCGCTGTCGGAGTCGTCCATTTTACAAGCAAGTCTGCGTTTTCGGAGTCGGCCCATTTTTGAGTGAAATAGCCGGAGTCAGATCTGTTAAAATTCCCCGAGTCGGAGTCTGAGTCGTCCATTTTTCCCACCGACTCCGCAGCCCTGCTTAGAAGACTAGTCTCTGTCTTCGCAAGTTGCCGCTGTTTCTAGGCTATGAATCACTACGTCATATAATTCTACCATGGTCATGATGACTTCATGGCGTACTACCCACCTAGTTGGACAAACTTTTCGTAGTTTTTGTTTATTAATTTCCGGAGTATGTTTGTCAATATTATTGAGGAGGAGGTCTTGTCTCTTAAGGTGCGTTTTCACTGGTCGTTCTAACGACCTAAAAAACCTTAGCTACCCAAAACCTTAACCTAAGAGCGTTTTCACTGGTTACAGATAAACCCTTACGCCACCAAATCAAAGGCAAGCTTTTATTGCGCAAGCGTCTACTTATCGAGCCTAAGCTCCGATAATCAATCAATTGATCAGATGTCAATTATAAACAAATAATTCTTGGTTGCGCTTGTCATGTTTAGTCAGTGCCATCGCTAAGACTTTTTATTGGTTGTGGAGAGAACCTTAAATTGCCAAGTCAAATTTCAGTATTTGCCAACTCGTTTTATAATTTTGCCAACTTACCACAGTTAGAAAATGTAATATAGTTCTTATTTGTTAAAAGTTTAATAATATTCCCAATTAGTTTTGTAATTTTTGACAAGTCTATCAGAAATAGAAAATATATTATAGTGTTTTATTAAAATTTTAAACAAATTTGCCAACTAAGTTTGTAAATTTGTCAAGTGTAATAACATTCCCAAATGTTTGGGGGGGGAGGCTCCCCCCGTCCCCCCCCCTTAGCGAGGCCCCTGTGTTTAATAGTAAATATTGTTTGCAAATTACACATTTTAAATCCCAACAATTTTTTCTTATTCTGTGAAGTCGCTTTTATGGAAAATAATTTTGTGAGGTGGCTTCTTTTATAAAGAAGAATAAAGGGGTATAAATCTTTGACATACACATGACTAACATATCGTTAAACACAAACTAACATAAAAGGTGCTTTTATGTTAGTTGGATGCAAATCTTGCATTTTTTTCACTTCAGCAATAATACCTTTTAGTTTTCACTCGTGTAAATTAGAAACAATGTATTAAAGTTGAAATAACATATTTTGGTTCGTCGTATTATTTCTGCTTATTATTATTTTATTCCTTTTTTTTAATGAAATAAGTGAAAGGCACATATTTTAAATGAAAAATTTGTATTTCAAATAAAATGAATGAGAGGTTCATATTTCAAAAGAAATGAATACAAATGATGACAATAGGAACAACATTTAATGGTTTATCTCAGGGCCGAAATTAGAGGGGGGCATGTGCCCTGGGTGCCAGAACGGAAAACGAAGGGGGTGCCAACAGAATTTTGGTTTTTGATTTCTAAAGAACCTACACTAGTCACGTGAAGAGACTTGCAAGCTAATGTTAAATATCGGAGCATTCTTTTCAAATTTCTCGCTTGCATTTTAATATTTTTAAATGATTTCTTCTTCTTTAGGTAGCTGAGTTTGACCTTTAACTTTGTTAGGTTGTATGTTTTCGATTTTGGTTGCAGTTTTTGTATGAGGCTACTTTAACTTTCGGAACCGGTTCAAAAAGTGAAAGTAACTTTGTATATATGGTACTTTTCGGTTAGCCGGGTGCCAGTGTTACATATACATATATATGTGTATATGCATGTATGTATATATACATGTATATATACATATGTATATGTGTGTATATTTACAACAAGTGTATGTATATACATATGTATATATACATACATGTATATATATATATGTATATATAATACTGGCGCCCGGCTAACCGAAAAGTACCGTATATATATACCGGGCGTCCTAAAAAGGACTGACTGATTTTAAAATTCAATAACTCTCAAACGGTGACAGATATTTAAAAAATTCTTGCAGGAGCGTTATGCATAAGGTCAAAAGTTTTTTTTACAGTGATTTTCGATTTTACTTCGAATTACAAACAATAGATGGTGCTGTAAACAATAGACGCTAAAAACAGGCTCGATTTTTTGGTCGATCTCTTCTTCCATGCGGAAAAAGGAGATGGAAATGTATCAAGTGGGTCTTGAAGGACCAAAAATCGAGCTTGAATTTAGTGTCTATTGATCGCAGCGCCATCTATTGTTTGTAATTCGAACTAAAATCGAAAATCTCTGTAAAAACACTTTTGACCTCATGCATAACCCTCCTGCAAGAATTTTTTAAATATCTGTCACCGTTTGCAAGTTATTGAATTTTAAAATCAGTCAGTCCTTTTTAGGACACCCGGTATATATATATATATATATATATATATATATATATATATATATATATATATATATATATATATGAAAAAATTGCAACCAAAATTAAAAAAGTAAATATTTAACCGGTTAGAGATCAACCTCAGCTATCCCAAACAGAAAAATCATTTACAAATATTAAAATGCAAGTGAGAAATTTAAAAAGAACACTCCTATAAGTTTAACATTATCTTGCGAGTTTCTTTATGTGACTTCCTTTGGATTTTGTTTTCAAGGTTTTAATGAATCAATATTTGATAAAGTTGATTACGTATTTTTTTGTTACATATTTTAAATTTCAAATAAGTCGGCTATTATAATTAAAATTATCTTTGTAAATCGACTTCATGGAGACCGGGGAAGGGAGGGGGAGGAGCAAAATCTAAGTTTACGCGAGGTGAAAAAAGGCTAGTTTCAGCCCTGGTTTATCTTATGTGCTTGACTGACATAAAGTACCCAAAAATGTTGTGAATTTGAACAATCGGGTCAACTGGCATAACAATGATTTCACTAATCAATGTATCTCCAACCATAACATGCCAATAAAACACGTTGTGTTGCCTCTCAGTCAGTTTAAATATTAAACTATCATAAAAGTGATAGAGTTGCTACTAAATAAGTATAAAAGTAAAAAAAAAGTATTTTTTTTTCTTTTTAAATTTAAACCACTCTTTTATAAACATTAAACATTTATAAATATAATGCTTAATTTCAGGACTGTAATTCATGTTTGCTCAAAAAACTTCTGTTACAATACATTAATTTGACTTGACTCTAATTATGGAAAATTCACCACTTTGACTTGGTAGAAAACATGACCTACTGAATTTATTAAAAGAATTAATTTTTTTCTCTTTTTTTTTTCAGATATGACAATAGAAAAGGCGAAAAAAACATTTTAAAAACTATGAATCGAGAATTTTTTGAAATTATTTTTTCAAAGTTTAGTTATAATTTACTTAATATTAAATTATTAATTGATAAAAGCAGATTAAAAAAAATATTTCTTTATTTTTGTAATTAAAAATTCTTTATTTTTTATTTATATTTCATTTCTTACCTTTAAATTGTTTAAAATTTTTCGTTGTTAGTTTCACAGCCAGATGGCATATTTTAATGGCACGGTTTGATGCATAATTAACTCTGCTGTTATTGTAACCATAAAGAATACTTG